>CM050166.1:359422001-359502001 GCA_027410445.1 Discoglossus pictus | reverse complement strand
TCCCATTACAGTGAGCTATGAATGTTGTATTGAAAACACTGGGAAAATACCACATCTTCTGAGATAATCACAGCGTGCCATTCTTGCCTTTGTATTTTTACAGTTTCTCCTGCACATCATTTTTATTTATTGAAGGTGTGAAAAATGAATTTAGAACAGATAATTCTTAAATAAATCAGTAATTTTATGATGCCACAACTACGGTACATTCTTTCAAATAATGGTTTCCTCCTATTACATAGCAATCACATTCCTGAAATATAATGTTAATTAAACATTTCCACTAGAAAAAAAATTTAGTGCAATAAAATACAGCATTCAAAAGTGACGCAAGACTGCCATAACCACTGCATTTTACTTATTCTCTCTGTATTTTATTTGAAATGTTTTTTTCTGATCTCCCGCATTGAAGTTTGATGCCATTTAGCTTTTTATTTAAAAAAAAAATGGTCAAGATCCTAATTCTAGTGTGTTTGGCTGCACCTGATGCTCCCACACTTAGGCCCTCATTCAATTGCAATTTGGCCAATTGAATAGGGGTCTAAATAAGCACATAACATCTTTTTTTTAAAGAAGTTTTTAGTTAGTAAAAATGTATCCAAAAGCAAGGTTTTCAATAACTAAAAACATATTTTAAAAAAAGATGTTATGTGCTTATTTAGACCCCTATTCAATTGGCCAAATCGCAATTGAATGAGGCCCTTAGAGTTTGCTGCAAGAAATTTGTCATAGGTGGTCAAAGCTGCATTTCCAGATTACATTTTTAACAAAGTTTTTACCTTTATTAAAAGAATTACATTAATAATCTAAGTAGTCACCAAAATTTCTATTGGAAAATATGTGTTTTATTTTGCTATGTTTTTAATGTAGTTATGCAGGCATAGTTTAAGAAAGATATTGAAGCGTTAGTGTCTATACATATATATTTTCATATTTGCATGACCATATTCAGAAATTCTGCCCTGCAGTGTAAATAATGCATGAACTAGGGTTTCTAACCTATTTAAGCCATACACAGATAAATGTACAGTATCCTTCAGTGGAACCATTTTATCGCATTTAGTTTCAATAATTTTTATTATCACACGTTTATATATTAACATACAATTTCTTATATAATCAGAGTAAACTTAACAATGAGGTAGATATTGTCTTAGATGTTTATAAACATTACAGGGTGATTTACAATTTTACATTTTTCAATTTTTAATAGGGAAAATTTATGAGAAGTTGCTGGTTATTTGATTAGGGCAGATAGTCAAGCATCAGAAGGCTGTTTAAGGTATAATTAGGCCGTATATCTAGGAATTAATATTCGAGAACTGAATAATCGGCTTGTTTACTTTAGCCCTTTTTCTTTAAGGACAAATAAATATTAAGCCAGACATCTTTCATCCCAGAGCACTAGTCAGGAAAGAGGGAATTTCTAAATGTACACTCAAATATTAAAGACTTTGTCAAAAGAATAGAAACACACATGGATTAAGAACAATTCAACGTAGCATATACATTGGGCAAGATAAAAGTAGGGAAAACCAGTGTCCTATTAACAGGAAAGCCCTGTAAATGACCTTTAGAATGCAACCCCTTATTTATTAACTTTATTTGAAGGCAGCAAATATATTAAACAATTATTGTTATTATTATTATTATTATTATTATTAAGTACATTCAATAAATAGGTTTATGTATTTTTAATAAATAATATAAAAACAGAATGCTAAAACTCACATTGTCATCCAGCTGTGCCGATACTCGACAGTGTTCAGGATCTGCATCAGATTTTGGTAGAAGGGTTGGAGCCTTAGCCAAAAACAAATAAATATATAATCTTGTTATTATAATGAAAACAATTAAAAATAATCTTTCAATAAATTAGAAAGATTATGACAAAACGGTTAGACCCTGCATTGTACTACTAAAAAACATAATCTATAACCACTTATCTACACATAAAGCAAAAAATATTGATTATGAATTATAACAGCAAAGACAGCATGTTAGCGATCTAAAAGGATTTTAAAGCAAAAAATTGTTTTTGGGAAGTACACATTTGTTTAATATATTTATTCATGATATAAATATATAATCTGTACTTGTATTATTGCTAATTTACACTATTCCATGCAGTAGACCATTTTCTCAATGAAATGATTCCCACTCATAGATCATTTTTAACAAGAATGTGAAGGCTCATATTTCCTTTTCAAGAACTAAAACTGATAATGGGCAAAATGTTTTTAGAAAGTTACAAAGGACTTTGGTGATGAAATCACAAGCATGGTTACCTGACAAGTTTCAAAATAACTCTCATATATACTTGCACTATGAAGCTGGAGGAGATTGCAAGAGAGCAAGTTACAGTAGTATGAGCCTACTCAGACTTGTCATGTCTGCTCAATATCCTCCATTTCCAACACAGGTGATGTATGGGAAAAGAGAATGGGATTAGTTAACACAAATGTACGAGCCTGGGACTGTGCCATACCCATTGACTTATTACCTACTTTAAATAATATATCAATATGTATTATAAAAACATTCAACAAGATGAATGTGTACAGAATTATTTATTTTTCATGGGAAAATACATTTGTTTAATATATTTGTTTATGATATACTGTGCCTTGCAAAAGTATTCACCCCTCTTGGCACTTTTCGTATTTTGTTGCCTCACAACCTGGAATTAACACGGATTGTTTGAGGATTTGCATAATTTAATTTACAGAACATGCCCACAACTTTGAAGACTTTTTTTTTTTTTTATAGTGAAGCAAAACAATAGGAAAAAATAACAGAAAAAGTCCATGTGCATTACTATTCACCCCCCTAAAGTCAATACTTTGTAGAGCCACCTTTTGTGGCAATAACAGCTCCAAGTCGCTTTGGATAAGTCTCCATGAGCTTGCCACATATCACCACTGGGATTTTTGCCCATTGGTCCTTGAAAAACTGCTCCAGCTCCTTCAAGTTGGATGGTCTGCGCTTGTGAACAGCAATCTTTAAGTCTGACCACAGATTTTCTATTGGATTAAGGTCTGGGCTTTGACTAGGCCATTCCAATACATTTACATGTTTCCCCTTAAACCACTCCATTGTTGTTTTAGCAGTGTGATTGGGGTCACTGTCCTGATGGAAGGTGAACCTCCGCCCCAGCCTCAAATCATGAACTGAGTGGTACAGGTTTTGATAAAGAATATCCCTGTATTTAGCACCATCCATCTTTCCCTTAACTCTGACCAGTTTCCCAGTCCCGGCTGCTGGAAAACATCCCCACAGCATGATGCTGCCACCACCATGTTTCACTGTGGGGATGGTGTTCTTTGGGTGATGTAATGTGTTGGGTTTGCGCCAGACATAGCGTTTTCTTTGATGGCCGAAAAGTAAAATTTTAGTCTCATCAGACCAGAGCACCTTCCTCCATACATTTTGGGAGTCTGCCACATGCCGTTTTCAAAAACTCAAAACGTGCCATTTTGTTTTTTTGCTGAAAGTAATGGCTTTTTTTCTGGCACACCTTATTGTCGTCCTTTGTACAGATACTCCAGTCTCTGCTGTGGAGCTCTGCAGCTCTTCCAGGGTTACCTTAGGTCTCTGTGCTGCCTCTCTGATTAATGCCCTCCTTGCCCGGTCCGTGAGTTTTGGTGGGCAGCCGTCTCTTGGCAGGTGTGCTGTTGTGCCATGTTCTTTCCATTTGGTTAGGATAGATTTGATGGTGCTCCTGGGGATCATCAAAGATTTGGATATTTTTTTATAACCTAACCCTGACTTCTCAACAACATTGTCCCTTACTTGTTTGGAGAGTTCCTTAGTCTTCATGGCAGTGTTTGGTTAGGGGTGCCTCTTGCTTAGGTGTTGCAGCCTCTGGGGCCTTTCACAAAAGGTGTGTATATGTAATGACAGATTTTCTGTTTTCTATTTCTAAAAAATAGTTTTATGTATATATTTTTCTCTTTTCACTTCACCAACTTAGACTATTGTGTTCTGATCCATCACATAAAATTCAAATTACCAAAACATTGAACTTAAGGCTGTAATGTAACACAATAGATAAAAAGTCAAGGGGGGTGAATACTTGTGCAAGGCACTGTAAATATATAATCTATCTTTGTAGTGGAGCTCATTTACACTATTCCATGCAATAGACCATTTTTATCAATGGAATGATTCCCACTTTAAAATATATTACCTTAAAAAACGACTGCTTTAGATCTTGTCCTATTTTCTCAGACATTTTGCCCACATTGTCAGACATTTTAGTCACGCCTTCTGCAAAGCTATCAGGAATGGACTTAACTGCATTGGAAACATTTCTCATGGAGTTCCGTAGTGGGTTTACAAATGTGTCCATCTAAAATAAAATAAAAAATCACACTATATGCTACGTACATCACTAATAAAACTTCCATGCAAAGCTTGACCTAAGTACTACCCAGAAAAATACAAAGAACTGGCTGACATGTCTATTTGGATAGCATACATAGTAACAATTACTTAAAAGAAGAGATTTTTGTAAAAAGTGTTTTATTTACCATGTAGCTAAAACAAAAAATATATATTGAATTTGTAGTCAATTTTCTGCATATATTTTACTTATGAATATTAAGCCTAATAAAAAAAAAGTTTATATTAACGGACATCATCCAGGGCTTCTTCAAACCTGAATTTCTATCTTTTTTTTTTCTTTAATTTGTACTTGCATAATATGACTAATTTTATTGTAATTTGTGCAACAAAACTCTAAAAAAATATTGGAAAAGTAGACACAAGCCTTTCAATACAATATATGTTGTTCTTGTACTGTACATCATACCCTGTTATGACTTTTATTCCCATTAATAAAAACAATTAAAAAAAAACATGAATTGTTTTGTAACTCATAGATCAATGTTAACAAGAATGTGAAGCCTCATATTTCATTTTGAAGAACTAAAACTCATAACAGGCAAAATGTTTTTAGAAAGTTACAAAGGACCTTGGTGATGACATCACAAGCATGGTCACTTGACAAGTTTCAAAATAGCTCTCATATATACTTGCACTATGACACTGGAGTAGATTGCGAGAGAGCAATTTACACTACTACTCAGACTTGTCACTTCTGCTCAGAATCCTCAATTTCCAATACAGGTGATGTATGGGAAAAGAGAATGGGATTGGTTAACACAAATGTGCGAGCCTGGGGCTGTGACATACCCATTGACTTATTACCTACTTTAAATAATATATCAATAAATATTGTAAAAACAAGACAGCAAGATGAATGTGTACAGAATGGAGGGCAAAGATGGTAAAGCAGATTTAAGTCTATATCAATTTATGTAATAACAAAAAGTCCAGCCCATATTAAGGTGTTCAAGGATTGCTCAACTTTAAGACAGAAAATAGAGCTCTAATAAGACAGTAAACTATCTTCCACTGTACAAGTAATAATTGAAATGCTTTTTACTTGTCCTCTCCCCAACTCAAAGAATCTGTCTGTTTATATAAAATATTAAAACAGAGTTAATAAAAGGTGGAATTCCTACCTTACGTGCAAAGTCTCCTTTCCCTTTATTGTAGGCTTTGTTCTCAAGAAAATCAAACACACAATGGGCTAAAGCTGGACAAGCTTTTATCATATCAGGGTTTAGTAACAACTGCAAAAAAAATAGCAAATATTGATTTACCAAATAGCTCCAATTATGAATATTGCTCCTTTAAAATTAATTGAAAAGGCATGGACCCAAAATTAAATCGTTTACAAACTGCATTTTTTACTTTTGGATTGAATATTTCAATATATTCAACATTTTTACAAAACAGATACATAATCCCAGTCACATTTACCACATATTTTTTTTATCATTACCCCCCATACATATTCCATCATAATAAAACTTAAAATCTTATCTCCCAAAAAGGTTATAGATCTGTTAGATGATAAAAAAAATAGAAAAAACACAAAGAAATAAGAACAAAAAAAAAACAAAAAAACACACATATATATATATATATATATATATATATATATATATATATAAATTTTTAAATGTTTTCCTGAAAAAAATTAAACAGGACGGTCTCCTGTGACAGTTCCAACTTCTAGCTAATAACTTAAAAAATTTGGGTGATGCATTCGAGCCAGAAAATTTGGATGATCAGGCATGACCATCACATATGTTTATGTGATTCCGTCTCTAAGACATCTCCAAAAATTCCCTGTATGTGTTTGTGGATTAATCAGAGCAAATTTTTCTAGTGCAATATATCATCTTTGTATTAATTTAAACTGAATTTCTCTAAGCAAACTACATAATATATTCTTCAGTAATCTTAAAAGCTCTTTTCCAGATCTTCTCATCCCATTCTTTTTGAAAATCGTGTTCCCATTTTATTATTCGTATGGATTTTATATTTTCTGTTACAAGTTTTATATTTTTAAGGCAGTTTGTTATAGTTTGCTTCTTTTTGGTATCACATAACGACAGCTCTGCTAAGATTCTGTATCCCAATAATTTGTAACTAGATTCAAAATAGCAGTATATAGCATATTAAATATTAAACAGTTTTCTTTTGATATCTTCTTTTCATTACAATTTAATTCAAATATTTTCAAATGATCTCCTTTATACCCCAATTTGTCCTGTCCACATTCAGAAATGGTAATAGTTCTTTGGATATTTTTTTTTTTAATTGGTGTGGCAGGCGATGGAAATGTAATTAGATTTAAACTTTTGTTCAGACTAAACCAGCTTAATATTAATACTCTGGGAACTTTTGGTAATTTAATGCTTTTCCCCCTATATGCTTTAGCCCAAAATACTGTTTCTAGTTCTACATTCGGTGACAACTCTCTCTCAATTATCAGATATTTTGGGACATCAATATTAATAGTGTATTTCAGAATATGGGTTAGAGCTATTGCTCTATAATATTCAAGGACATTAGGTGCTGCCAAACCACTTCTAGAGTATGCTTTTGTTGTTCTATCTTTTTTGATTCTAGGTTTTTTGTTCTTGTATATAAAGTTATCTATTTTATTCTGCAATTTGTTTAATCTTTAATTCGTTTAATCATTTTTATCGCCGATATTCCTCCTGACCATGACAAATTGAGTTTCCTCCAATTTGATATTGTATTATTAATATCCGAATTTAGTGTCTCAAAATTATTTTTTAGTAAGCTGTTCAAATTCGGAGTGAATTTTATACCTAGGTGCTAGAATGCATCATCCCCTTTATAGCCAAATTTATCTTTCAGTTTTAATCTATGGTTTATTCCCAGATTAATTGCTGATTTTGCGATATTTAATTTATACTAAGAAAAAGCTTGCTATAGATATTTATAACTTTGTGTAGTTCATCTAGAGAGTTTATGGGATTTGTGAGAGTAACCACTAAGTCATCTGCAAAAGCAGTGACTTTATTTTTAAGGGAGCCTGTTGTTATACCTTCTATCTCTCTATTTGTCCTGATAGCCTCTATCAAAGGTTCAATAATTAATTCACAAATGACTGGGGAGAGTGGGCATCCTTGTCTAGTTCCATTCATTATCGAAAAGTTATCTGATCTAAAGTCCACCCCCTTAATGAAGGCATTGGGGTTTTTGTATAAAGCTTTTACTGTGCATGAACTAAACTCTCCCAAACCATATTTGTCCAAGTCAATAAATTCCCAATTCACCCTATTAAACACTTTCTCTGCGTCCATCGATAGGGCTACTATTGGAATTTTTTGACTTTTTGCGTGCTCAATAATATTAGCCTCCGGGTGTTATCTGTATAGTCTCCCCTTTACAAATTCAGTTTGTTCTGAGTTCTCATTTTCCTCATAGAACCTATTAATCTCAAAAGCAAGTTTTTTTTTCCTGTTCTCTTCTGATTTAAATAATAAGTAGGGTCTATACGGACTGATCTACTACCTCTATTTATTTTTTTCATATAGAGTGATAAGATAATTGGAGCATGATCCGACCAACTGATTGGTCCAATTTCAATCTTCTCTACCAATTCCAAAGACATAGTCCAGCAGGAAGTAATTTAATCTACTATATGTTACTATATGTTACATATATACTATGGGCCTCTTTCTATTATCGGCCGTAAAACGGCCGCAAGGCTGCGATCTCCCCTTACGGCCAGCCGTATATCTTGCAACTGGCCGTAAGCTCAGAAAACTTTAAAAGCAAAAATAAATTCAAGACGGCACTGTACAGCTCTGTAAATGCTAGGGATCATATTGGGGGACATGAGGATTAATAGCAACCGCCTCTCAAGCTTGCACATCTGCCCAAATCCGAGTTTACATTAACTGATTATTTTCCGGACGCAGCGTGGGCGGGTCTGAGGTGCTCCAAGCCCTAGGGACTTTTTACATGGATTTTTGACATAAATTAAAAAATAATTTATTTACGGATTTGAGTGTAGGGGAATGTTGTGCTATTTTTGCTAACACCTACAATCACTTCATAGTCTCCTCAGAGTGCAGGATGGCTTTATTTCGGCTTTATAATGTGCTTAATTGGTGCTAGCGGGACCTTTTTCCTGCAAGTAAGCTGCGGCTCGATTTTAGCCTTGCAGAGAGGGTTCCCGGAGCAATTGAATAGCAACCGGGATTTGCTTGCGGCCGAAACTCTTGATCAAAGGCTTTCCTCCGGCGCGAGCGGCCGCAAGGGATAGCAAGGCGCCGGCCGCAAGCCTGCCGGAATCCCCAGCCGGAGGGGAATAGAATAGCAGAATAGCTTGCGGCCGGTCCTTGCGGCCCCGCATCTCCTACGGCCGATAATAGAATGAGGCCCTATATCTTTTATACTTGGAAGAGTAAAACGAGTAGTCCTGTTTAGTCGGATGGAAGGTTCTCCAAGCATCATATATCTTATGGGTCTGGTGAAGTTTTTCAATATTTTGCACATCTTTTAACATGGCTTGAAACTGCATTTTGTTTAAATGAACAGTGAACTAAATTAGAAATGTATTAATAATGTCACATTTCACATCTTACACAGGTATATGAAAATTCATATTTTGTCAGATTTTTCACACCATGGATCAGATACTACTCTCTGGTGGCTTCCAAAATCACAACAGCCCATTAAATCAACTCTTCCTTTCCCTCACCCATTACCTTCCGTCTTCCATAACCCACTATCCTGCTGTTGTTACCTGCAGATGTAATGTTCGTACCATGACTTAATATCTCTTGCATCTTTCTGAGTGATATGTTGCCTTCTACCACTTTCTAACTTCTTAACTTTCCTCAAAGCAGGAAAAACACCATTATTACCAAAACGCTCATCACTTCCCAACAGCAGCTATTCTCTATACTAAATACCCACCCATTTTTGTGCAGGCCACACCCCTTTCAAAGCGCATGGTCCTCTTCTCCTACTTCAACAACAAGATCTTCAACATACAGTTATCCATCACCTCAGCACGTCACAGCAGTACCAATCACTCCAACCATCAGCTAAATACATCCATATTTCCATTTTCACTGCCACCTCATTAGTCATATGAATGCCCTTATTTCAAGAACTTGATTTGCTACAGACCCAATATCTGCTTCCATGACACCACCACTCCACCCCTTCACATTCCCCTATCTTGGTTCCCTCTTTGCTTAATACATATCTACTGTCATCTTCCTGCATTTCTTTAAATCAGCAGTCATCACCTCAACCTGATCTTAAACACTCACGTGATCCCTCCAGTCCTAGAAGCTAGCACCACATTTTTCTCTCATCCTACTTCTCAAACTGCTGGAACTCCTCATTCATTCCCAACTAACTTCCTATTCTATAATTCACTATACTCCCCATTTCAAACAAGTTTAAAGCTCTTCTATTCAGCCAAGTCTGCACTCCTCTATGTTCAGAACCTCTTGGATGATGCATCCCATGCTGACCTCTGCTTAACTCTCTTTCTGTTGAATCTGTAAGCTGCCTTTGACACAGCATATCATTCAATCTTTCTTTCAGTGATTGCCAACATTTACATTCAGCGCTATCTGACTGGTTGCATCTCCCCTTCACACTCTCCAATAGCATCCCTCAAGGCTCTGTTCTTTGCTTTTACTACACACCTAAACTCCAGAAGACATCAATTCCTCCATTAAATTATCTTTTCATTTCTCACAATATTTTTTATTTTATTTTTTGCTACCAGGATTTATCCTCTTGCACCTCCCCTTGCCTCACTGCCATTCAGTCTGTGATGGTAACTCAGTTTCTCCTTTTTTATCTCTGAAAAAATTTAAATTCTCTACTTTCTTCCCCACATCCAAGCCCTACCATCTCCATCCCACACTATTTCTTACACCAGCCCTTGCAGCGTGAAACCTTAATGTGACAATGTGTTCAAAACTATCCCCTCTCCCTAGTCATATAACCCTGATCCCCTGCAGATTCAATTGCGATAATATCCACAAAATATATCCCTTTTTCCCAATTTCTGCAGCAAAATTGTGAACTCATTGTTTTATTCTAGCCTGCTTGGACTACTGCAAAATACAATGGGTCTCATTCTATTAGCGGCCGCAGCCGTTGCGGGGCCGCAAGGACCAGCCGCAAGCTATTCGGCTATTCTATTCCCTTACGGCCGGGGGCTCCGGCAGGCTTGCGGCCGGTGCTTTTCTATCTCTTGCGGCCGCTCGCGCCGGAGGAAAGCCTTTGATCTAAAACGGCCGCAAGAGTTTCGGCCGTAAGAAATTCCTATTTGCAATTCAATTGCTCCGGGAAACCTCTCTGCAAGGCTAAAAGCGAGCCGCAGCTTACTTGCAGGAAAGAGGTCCCGCTAGCACCAATTAAGCACATAAAATAGCTCAAATAAAGCCACCCTGCACTTTGAGAAGACTATAAAGGGATTTTAGGTGTTAGAAAAAATAGCACATAATTATCCTATACTCAAATCCGTAAAATATCCATGTAAAAAGTCAAGAGTGCTTGGAGCACTTCAGACCCGCCCACGCCGCAGCCGGAAAATAAACAGTTAATTTGAACTCGGGTTTGGGCAGATGTGCAAGCTTGAGAGTGGGTTACTTTTAATCCTCATGTCCCCCAATATGATCCCTAGCATTTACAGAGCTGTACAGTGCAGGCTTGAATTTATTTTTGCGTTTTTAGATTTCACAGCTTACGGCCGGTTTCAAGATATGCGGCCGGCCGTAAGAGGAGATCCTTGCGGGGCCGTATAATAGAATCGCGAGTTAACAGAACCCCCGCAAGGAATCGCAGCCTTACGGCCGATTTACGGCCGGTAATAGAATGAGGCCCAATGTCTTGCATAAAATTTATATATACAAAGATAAATAGATAAAATAAATCTACTTTATTAAAAAGACACAGAATTGTAAAATGGAATATAATGCATTCAAAACAACAAATTTAAAAAAATACAAAATTAGCTTTTGCTTAAAAAATAATGAACCAATGATTAGAAAAACTATCATAAAAAAACTGAAGAAAAACTTCCATGCAGAGCTCGAACTAAGTACTACCCAGAATAATACAAAGAACTGGCCGACTTCTCTATTTGAATAGCATACATAGTAACAATTACTTAAAAGAAGGGATTTACTTTACCATATAGCATAAACAATAAAATATACATTGAATTTGTAGTTGATTTTCTGCATATATTTTACATATAAATATTAAGCCTAATAAAAAAAAGTCTTCAAACACAAATTTCTATCTTTTTTTTTTTTTTCATTTGTACTGGCGTAATATGACAAATGTAATTGTAAGTTATGCAACAAAACTCAAAAAAGTGGGTGTTTTTTCTACCCTAACCTGAGCCATTAAGGGAATGGGTATAATTTAAACAAATTCTCTCCCAACTTTGTATCATTTAAGTCACAACAAGACATGCTGGGGTTTATGGTTCTCATTTCATGTAAGTTATTTGAACAATATATTACTTATTGTAATGTTTGGATTATTATCATTTTTTTTAAGTAAAATAATGTTTATTGATAATAAAAGCTATATACCAGACACAATTTACCTGTAAATATGCATTCAAATCATTTTTTCTCTTCTCCAGAAATTCCTTATCCATGTTATTGAATGTCTTTTTGCCTGGCAGCTTCAGAAGACTGGCAAGGTTTTCAAACTGTAAGGAGAAAATGATAACATATTAACGGTTAGTTTATTTTTAAGGGGAATTCCTAATGATATAATGTAGGAAGCCTGGAATTTAAATTTGGTAAAATGTTGCATTAAAAGGCATTAGTGGAAAATGTGTCAGGTGTCAAACGAAAAGTTCACATAGAAACAGACACAAACATTCTGTAAAATCTAGACTAAATAAACAATGTGGAACCAGAGAAAGACTGCTTTCAGTGTGGTATATTTAATGGATTTTTATCAAAACCGCTAATATTTTCTTTGAAAAATGACACAGCCTATGTTTTTTTCTCTGAGATAATTTCAGAAACTGGATAGTACATCCAAAGGATTAAACATTGCTAAAGTGGATACCAAGTAATTTATACTGCATCTCTTTAAAGCTTTTTGTTGAGTACAAAACTATGGCTGTAAACTGCTTCTAACTTACTTGCACCTCAGATGATAGATGGAATATAAACATTTAAAATGAGAAGTATTTGGTGACCATACTTATCTGATTCAGAAATAATTTAATATCAAATAAAGGTGTGCGAGTCCTCCCTAAAAACAAGCTGGGTTATTCTAAAGAGCATATAAAACTGACTGTACAATTGTACCAGATCTTTTTTTATAAGCTATATAATTCTTAAGATATATACCATTTTATTTACGTAGCTTGTTTTGGTGGTGGTAAAAATTATTTTCTTTAGTTATCATGCATTTGGAATACAGTTGATGCACTGCACTCTGGGAAACTGTGAAGGACATGTAAATGAGACCACAATGTAATAGTGTTTGAAGGTTCATTTGTTCGTATGTTTGTATGTATGTAAGTTTTACCTGCCTCTTATGAAAGCTTACACTCACTTCTCTGTGCAAGTACTTTCAATAAATGTACCTGAAGCTTTATCAGCATACATGCTCCCCTGACTCTAAAGTGTAATGCAAATTAATTGTGATCAGTTGTGGGCCGTAGGTAAAAAAGGATGTCTCATAAGCATTACTCTAGATTGTGCGCTCATAAGACCAGAGCCATTCCTGTGCAACATAAAAAAAAAAACTGGTAATAAACAACATTATTCACCCTCTGAAGAGCTTGTGTAGATATACCATAAATAAGGGTAAGCAAAGTAGAGGAGAGGAGGAGGAGATGAAGTAGAAATTAAAAATAATGAGAAAGGATAGGATTTTTTATTTGTTTTTTGAGGGAGACTGTTCAATATACATATTTTAGGGGGAACAGTAAAATGGATCCAAATACTTTCATGGATGGAATGCCTTTTTGTTTAGTAGTTAATATATATATATATATATATATATATATATATATATATATATATTTATATCAAAATATGCATATTGTCCAAAGTCAGCTATCGTAAAATATGTCGTTTATACTGTATATACAATTCTAACACTAATCTGAAATCGTAACACCATATGAGAACAGGTAAGCTTACATTACGCTAAAAGGATGTGTTAGGCTGATTTTTTGTTATGTATTACTGCAAGAACAGACATTGAATGCTGTGGGTGGGAACTTGTGCTAAGCCTTGGGATCAGCAGTTTATGGACAGCTGGAATTGGAGTATGTGTTCACATTGCCTCATCCACTTTAACAATGGCCTTGGAGAGGTCATGGTGGGTTCACAATAGGTTTCATTAAATTTTTTAAAAGTCATTATTTAAGTGTGAACCATAAAGACCATAATCAAAGTAAGCTTTGGGATGCCAAAAAATACATCACGAGACTTACGTTTGTTCAATGGATTTTGCTAGTATTTTATATAGAAAAACAAACAAAAGACAAATCACTGTTTACCAAGTTCTACAGCCAAGAGATGTTCATATTGTATGGATTATTTTACATTTAACAAATCTAGGTTATGATTAGAGCATATTTTCAATAAGACCGGTTTGACTTTACGCCAGCTGGAGACTTCATTTATATTTTCAGGCATCAAATATAACAATAGATGCAAACTAATAAAAGCAGATTTCTGGTGGTACACTGAAATGTCCACAGCTGTCTCAGGCACAGACCTCACAGATCCATAAGCCTTCACCTAAAGCTTATGTGCTCAATTCCCAAGCTCAGTTTTTACTTCCTAAGCTCTGTGACCAATACACAAATGAGCAGAGCCACTGTTACACCCCCATTATTCTCCAACGCTCAACATTTGTCTATCCACTAGGCCTAATAAACGAACTGGAGTGTTCGGTTACAAGATAAACAGAATTGATCTTCATTATAAAACCTTGTGACACAATATTGCCAAATTCTAGAAATGTTGTTCACCACACATTTATTATTCTTATATATACAGTAAAATGGGAATATAGCATTTGATGTGGAGAAATACAAATAACCATACATTATTTAGTGTATATATATATATATCACATATTATAATTGTCTAACTGCGATTCGTCGTCACGCTTCAGACGAATCGCAGTTAGACAATTACAAACTGCTGCGCATTACACAGAGCGCGGCCCGCCAAACTGCTGCACGGCTCGAGCAGCGCATGCGCAGAGCGCGGCGCAAGCCGCGCATGCGTAGAGCGCGGCCCGAGAGCAGATAAAAGAGTGGGGAAGAGGGGGGGTAGAGGCACAAGAGGCACAGAGGGAGAGTGGGGAAGAGGGGAGGGAGAGTGGGGAAGAGGGGAGGGAGAGTGGGGAAGAGGGGGGGGGAGAGGCACAGAGGGAGGGGGGGGGGGAGAGGCACAGAGGGAGGGGGGGGAGAGGCACAGAGGGGGGGGGGGAAGAGGCACGGCACAGAGGGAGAGTGGGGAAGAGGCACAGAGGGAGAGTGGGGAAGAGACACAGAGGGAGGGGGGAGAAACACAGAGGGACGGGGGAGAGACACAGAGGGATAGGTGGGAAAGAGACACAGGGGAGGTAGAGGAGGGGGAAAAGACACACGGGAGGGAGAACAGGGGGAAGATACTCATGGGAGGGAAATGGGGGGGGGGGGAGAGGGGAACAGACACAGGGGGAAGGGGGAAAGAGACACAGGCCAGGGGGGAACAGGCACAGAGGGAGAGGGGGGGAAGAGACACAGGGGGGAGAGATACAGTGGGTGAGGGAGGAAGAGACACAGAGGGAAGGGGGGGGAAGAGGTACAGAGAGAGGGGGAAAGAGGCACAGAGGGGGGGGGAACAGAGGAAGGGGTGAAGAGACACAGTGGCGAGACACACAGAGAGAGGCGGGGGAAGAGGCACAGAGGGAGAGGGTGGAAGACACAGAGTGGGGAGAGACACAGAGGGTGAGGGGGAAGAGACAGGGAGGAAGAGGCACAGAAAGAGGAGGGGGAAGAGACACAGGGGAGTGAGAGGAGGGGGAAGAGACACAGGGGAGAGAGTGCAGGGGGGAAGATACACAAGGGAGGGAAATGGAGACACGAGGAAGGCCGTAACAGACACAGGGCTGAGGGGGAAAGAGACACAGGCCAGGGGGGAACAGACACAGGGGAGGGTTGGGGGAGACACAGGGGGGGGGAGAGATGCATAGGAGGGAGAAGGGGGGAAAGAGACACAGGGGAGGGGTTTAGAGACACGGGAGGGAGAGGGAGGTAAAAACACAGGGGGGCAGGAGATACAAAGGAGGTAGACGAGGTGGAAGGAGACACAAGGGAGGGAGAGGAGGGGGGAAATAAGACACGAGGGAGGAAGTAGACAGAGGGAGAGACTCGCAATGAGCTCCAAAGGGGCTCATTGCAAGGCCTGTGATGAGCGCCAAAGGCGCTCATCACAAGGCCAGTAAAGTAGAGGGGGGAGAGGCTTACATTGTGTGGCAAACAGCATTGCCAGGCTTCAGTTTTTATTGCCGTCATTTTTGACGGGCAAGTCGCTAGTATATATATATATATATATATATATATATATATATATATAGCATTTATTACCTTTGTAGTACTTTTTACATTCCTAAATGTTAGCTCTGACACAATTAATTATGTCTTTTCTCTAATTCTGGAATTTTTACTAGGATACAATAACACCTATAAGCCATAACAAATTGTTCTGTGAGAATGCCAAGCTGAAGCTGAAGATAAGGTGTTTACTGTGTATTAATTGTAAAAATAAGGTGATCTGACGTAGAATGCATGTTTGAGGTGTGCTAGGTACGCGTCTGATTTTTAATTAGGTGTTGGTGGACTGTATCATTTTTCTAGAGGGTAGTAATGGAACATACCGTTTCCTGTATGTTGGACTACTATAAAAAGATATGATGTTTATCTAACTGGTGTTGTACGTGCCGTGATTGTGAATAAACTGATGAAAATCAGAGGCTTCTGTGTTTTCGTATCATGACTCTGTTTTGGAGTAGAATGTTGGTCAGTGGAAATGTTTTTCTACAACACATTGCTTAAACATTCTGGGAATCTAACAATAAAGACGTCAAGATTCTTAAATGAATACTTATAACAATTACACATGTTAGGATATTAAAAACTGCGGATGGAGAATTTATGAAGTATACAAATCATCTATCTACAGTAGCCCATATACACAGTGTGATCTTATCTTCTACGGATGACAGCAGATATTGAATATACATTAATTTTTGTCTACTTCAGTTGAAATGTAGCATTATTTAACTAAAAACCCATCAGTTTAGAGGGTCCATTCCTATTCAGTAAGTAGCTCAATGAAGCAGTTCATACAATCCAATGGCTGCCCTCAGTAAATGTTCATAAGTGTTAATAAATTAAGGGCTATGTTATATTTGTTTTATTTCTAAAAACATTTTTACCAATTATCAAGTAATTCTCTCAAAAAAGCACATGGGTGGTTATTTGAAGGGGCAAAGTCATCACATTTCTATATGGTCTTTTGAAAAAATTTAAAAAGCAAAAAAATATAAATAAATAAATGTAACAAATAGTTTTTATTTTTATCACTTATATGTAATTTTTTTTTTTTTTTTTTACAGTTTGGTTGCCTTTATGATGGCTACTGCTTTCTCAAAAGGGGGAATAATGAGATTTCCATTAGCCCTTGGGGAATAATGAGATTTCCATTAGCCCTGTTCAAAGCACCATTAGTTTTAACCGGCACATTCTCATTGTGCAGACATAAGCTTCCTCTAACATTCAAAGTGTCCTTTTACCTCTGGAAGTAGATTAGATTAGATTAGCAAAGACCTAAATGGTCAATTCCACTGCAGCATCATTTCATATAAAAGTAATACATTAAAGGTAATTTTAAAGTCGATTTTTTTTTTGCCTATTTTCAAGAGTTGTTCCCCAAAACAGTATCTTTTAAAGGGATGCTGTGAAAAACATAAAATGATAGGATTTTACCATGATATATGCAGTATGTGCTAACGTTTCATAAAAAAATATTATGAAATTAATTTGTGTATTTAAACACGGGGGAGCAGATTTATGTCACTTTGGGTGTTTCATAAAAGTGTTTCTACTTGTACAGCTGTTAATTCCCCAATGTCACAAAACCACTTTTTTAATACTGTAGATGCAGCCAGTTACCTGTTCTGTGATCCTCATGTGAAAGTCATGGAAGTCACTGTACCGGCGATACGTTTTCCACATATCCTCAAGGCCCTCTAGGTTTCGCCGTTGGACAGTGATAGCGTACAGTGCATAGGTTTTGCCGTGTTCATTACAAACTCCTGCCACGGCATATGGGTCACAGTCAAAATGGACTTGCAATGTAAATAAAACACACAAGAGCAAACGCACAAAGAAAGATGAAGGGATAGAAAAAAAAGTATGAAATGATGGAATGTTTAAATAAAAGCATGAAGAGCTAGTGGCTTTACATCTATGTTACAAAATACTCTGATTTAACAGGAAAAGTGTAATAAAAAGTGCATTATATTCAGATTGTGCAGTGAACTGGCAGAAAATCAATGCAATTTGGCAAATGTTTTACCTTAATAATTATATATATTTATAGAAAAAAAGATCCACAATCAATTTTTTATTTAAACACAAATGCAGAATCACAATCTTAACTCTGCCCTATCAGCATGTCCCTGATAATGCAAATCATGTCATCACAAATCACAGATGACATCAATTACATCACTGAATACATGTATATTATATTACTAGTGACATCATATGTCTGTTATCATAAGTCTCTCTCTTCCTGGCCCAGTATTTTGACAACTTATAAAATAACTGAACTTTTCTTCATACAAAATAACACTGCTTCACTAAACCTGTGTGAATACAAACAGCTGGTTAAATTTCCATTGTCAGCAGTTTTGTAATTTATTATTATTATTTTTTTAATTATTACTTGATTTATCAAAAAGTGATAAAATGGATTACCTTTTTTTAGGTAATAATTTTATATGGTTATATGTAAAATAATTTTATTGATGATGGTAGAGTTACGTTTATGTACATTTTTGTGCATAACCTTACCCACTTGAATTAAACGTTTTCTTGAAAGAAAGGCATTAGTTGATAAATATGTAAATTTATAGTGCCCCTACAATTTTAAATCTGGAGTTAGAAAGTAACTTTTTTTTGTCATATAAGAAATACAGACATTTACTGGATAATAACTCTGGCCAACTCCTAATGAGTAATGCAAATTGCATTGAGCAAACAAGCTCTATACACTTTTTTTATTCTTTTTTACATTATATGATATATAGAGTTAAGTATGCACTTGTATTTAATGCTCTTTTTCCAATAGCTTGGAAATGTTATATGTTAGAATATATTAAATGGAAATAAATTTAACTGAACCTTAAGAATTTTTGGCTTTTGATCTGCTCAGACACTGAACACATACTTCATGTAGAGCTGTTGGTTTCATCTTTCATATGGTATTTAACTTGCCTATTAAATGATTTATGGTTCAGGGAAAGTATTTAATACTGTTAGGAAATATTTGAGTAGTATTATTTGAATATTGTGACATTTAAAGGCATATTATCAGTGAGCAAAAATGCATATCCTTCTTATATCATTGGCTTTCCCTCTCCATTGTCCGGAGAGTGAAAGCACATTTAATAGTGTTTATGTGACTTCGGCAACACCTTTTTTCCGTATGTTTATTTATCTTTTTTTTTTATTTTCAGGCAATCCATGGACAACCTGAATGAAGCTCATGGATCACTGGTATTCTGCAGACCACCATTTAGAAACATGTCTTCTAAAGGCTTGTACAAGACCATCCTAACTCTGTACCTGAGATAATGTAATAGACAATGGAGAAACCTGGTCCACATTGTGTCTGCGGAAATCAGTTACTTTAATAATAAGCATAAAGAGCTTCTATTAATAATAAGTATGATCAAAACTCATCATACCCACAGCAAGCTCATCTATAATTTACTAAGCAATTTCAGTTAAGCTAATATTTCCTGTACAATTTATTGAAGAAATATATGCCTGACATATCATATAATGTCAACTGTTAGACATGGCCAATGACAAGAACATCCGATTTTTTTATTAGCAGCCTATTACTATTTCCTAAGTATTACCATTGTCTATCCTCTCAGTGACTTTAATCTTTGCAAGTTTCAATACTCTTAATTAAGTTTTACTTTTAGAAAGTACGGCCATTTCTAAACAAAGATGACAATATGAAAATATAATCAGTGTTTTAGAAAAAAAATATGCATAGGAAGCAAAATAGAAAATGCAAGTGAATGTGAAGGAATCAAGGAGGGAATGGAAAAACAGAAGAAAAATATCAGAGAAATCACTTACCAGTGTCTGAAATGAATGCATTAATTTGTACTAAATCATCAGAGCTAACACTTGATAGGTCATCAAGAGACTGAAAACAAAACAAATTGTTGGAGTAATTACAACAAGATTCGGTAACATAACATAAGCATTTGGTATGTGGCAGCTACCAATATGTTCATTATGTTTAAAGTCAAAACATTTCAATATTTTTCTTTATTCTGTAAATTCATTTAGTATGAACATATATATATATAATATATATATATATATATATATATATATATATATATATATATATATATATATATATATATAACAATGCTCGTGCAGTGAATAGACATCATATTAGACAGTAAGATCTTTCGAGCAGGTACCTCACCATGCTTTACATATGTGCACCTCAACAAAGTCTTTATATTTAAAAGTGATACCTCTGTTGTTGCAGGGATGTGGATTAGACTGACACTAGAACAATCATAAATAATCATAATTCAGGACAGTATGAGCTCATGTTATGTTTATTTGATAGCAGACTTCGTCACAAACAGTTTTAAATGGACATTAAGGCTTTCCTGTTTTTAATATTAACATAAACATGTTTATTTTCATATCAAAACATAATTTTATTTAAAATGTGCTTCAAAGCTCCGTTTTTTTTCACTGAAATCTTCCAATCAGTCCCTGCAAAGGTCTGCCTCCTATAGCTCATGGATACAATGTTTCAGTAGCACTAGATGTACTAGCCAATGACAGGATGTCTGAGCAGCATGTTGCTGAATTGCTGCGGACACATAACATGTCCTTGGCTACTACATCTACAGTATTACTACAGAAACACTGTATGCATAAGCTACAGGACGCGGATGTAGACACGGACTATTAGGGCCAGCACGTTTCAACCAGAGGGGCTTGATCTCTGGGATCTGGAAGGGGGTCTAGCTTGCTTGGCCTAATAACCTGTTCCTACAGGTCGATTCAAGATTCCCTGGGTTGTCAGCCTGATTGGTGGAGCTGCCGCTGCAGTGACCAAATTGGAGAGCTGCCAAGAGGCAATATTGGTCGGCGGGCTACAGTGGGGAATTTGAAAAGAGAAGATGGCTAAATAACCTCAAATGATCACCAAAAGTGCTATAGCTCTTTTTAAAGACCTTGTATACCGCGACATCCAATGGACAGCAGGGCACCTTCCTAAACTCAGTCAGTGTCCAACATAATCCATTTATCCCTGGTCCCTCCCTCGCTTTGAGAATAGGGGGCACCATAAGCCCCGAGGGGATTGCCTTAATCAAATGTTTCAGTCTTATAAGCTCTCCCCCGATTGGTCGCTCAGCCTACTACCTAGAGCAATAGGAGAGGTGCAGACATTGGCCCTCGTGGAATAGGATCGCCTGTTATCGGCAGGAAATTTAAAACTGTTGCCGATTGGTTCCCCCTATTAAAAAAGGGAACCTTTGATGTCCCTTTAAGTATTACATGCTGGCTATATCACTCAACAAAAACACACAACACAGGTGTCTAAAGGCCATCCTCTACTTCCATTATGATTTCCATTTGATAAAGCCTCCCCCTTCAAATGTCTTGACAATCACGCAAACATTCTTTATATTTATTGTTGCTAATGTATGAAATTCATGTATACATCACATGATTGCCATGACATTTGTATTATATATATTGAACAAATTCTCTTGTTGATTTTTGTCAATATAAACTTCTTCTCTGTACCCATGTGATCCATTAACAAAACTTATTGGACAAAATAAAGCCTTTCCTTTTTGTAAACATCATATGCAATTATACTGTGATGGGAGGCACCATTGTTGTGTTTGTTTATTTACTTCTACTCTCTATTGAGAGTAAGAAATGCCACCTTTAAAAAAAAAGCTTTACAGATCTTATCAGGATCTAATGTTTTATCTCTTACTTGTAGAAGCAGATAAAAACAAAAATGATGGCTTCTACTGAATTTAAAGGGTTTATTTATTTAATTGGGTACATATTTTAACCCTTTACTAACCTTCAAGCCAGCAGCAGCTCAATGCAGAAATCTGCAGATCAGTGTCAAACTCCTCCTACTTCCTTCCACAGGGAGACTACACATCCAATGATTCCTTCCTGCACAAACTGCCATCATTGATTGTTACATTATATTAAAATGCCTGCCTATGATTGGCCAAAATAAATTATGAATTTTATGGTAAATTTAGCAGGGATTTTCAGGGGTGTCAACTCACAAAAGCTGCTGCTTGCAAACTCAAGTGATTTAGCAAACATCAAGGTGAGTTTGTAAATGTTTATTTTGGTATTTTTTCATGCAAAACAAGGTTTGCATACACTACTGATTCTCCTCTATCAGATGCATTCATAATTCAGGAAACGTAGACATGCCTTTAATCTTTGATAAATGAAAGACTATTATTTTGTACCTTTCTAAAATAAATGTGTCCATCATCAAACTTACTTCCTCAAAGCCGTCTCGTGCGGAGAAGACCTTTCTTTGGCTGAGGAAATATGGGCTCCTTCTCTTTTTGTATCAATATGTGAAATATGTAGTGCAACATATCTTCCAATGACATAAAGTACTTATTATATAAAACACTAGATAAAAGTGCATTCATAAATATGCAAAAAAATTAAAAATAAATACGTAAAACCATATAACAGACCAATTCAGGTACAATCATTATTTTCCCTGGGCCTCATTCTATTAGCGGCCGTAGGAGATGCGGGGCTGCAAGGACCGGCCGCAAGCTATTCGGCTATTCTATTCCCCTCCGGCCGTGGATTCCGGCAGGCTTGCGGCCGGTGCCTTGCTATCTCTTGCGGCCGCACGCGCCGGAGGAAAGCCTTTGATCTAAAACGGCCGCAAGAGTTTCGGCTGCAAGAAAAGCCCGGTTGCTATTCTATTGCTCCGGGAAGCCTCTCTGCAAGGCTAAAAGCGAGCCGAAGCTTACTTGCAGGAAAAAGGTCCCGCTAGCACCAATTAAGCACATAATATAGCCCAAATAAAGCCATCCTGCACTTTGAGGAGACTATAAAGTGATTGTAGGTGTTAGCAAAAATAGCACAACATTCCCCTATACTCAAATCCGTAAAAAAAAATATTTTATTATATATGTCAAATATCCATGTAAAAAGTCCAGAGTGCTTGGAGCACCTCAGACCCGGCCACGCTGCAGCCGGAAAATAAACAGTTAATGTAAACTCGGATTTGGGCTGATGTGCAAGCTTGAGAGGGGGTTGCTATTAATCCTCATGTCCCCCAATATGATCCCTAGCATTTACAGAGCTGTACAGTGCTGTCTTGAATTTATTTTTGACTTTAAAAAATTTTGAGCTTACGGCCGGTTCCAAGATATGCGGCCGGCCGTAAGATGAGATCCTTGCGGGGCCGTATAATAGAATTGCGAGGTAACAGAACCCCCGCAAGGAATCGCAGCCTTACGGCCGATTTACGGCAGATAATAGAATGAGGCCCCCTGTATTTTTAAGAATGTTTATCTTGCAGTGATAGCAAACACAAAAATAATCATCCCAGTGCCAAGAGCCTAAGCTAAAAATTAACAACAATTTAAATCCGTAAATAAGAATTTGAAACGTGTCAGGGTGGACTAGGATTCCCCAAAAGATCTTAGCCCTTATTATACCTACCCATACCTTTTCAGTTATACAATAAGGAAATTTAAGTACAAAATAACAAATATCTCTAAATTAAAGTTTTTATTTAAGATCAATATAAATTTGAAAAAGAAGAAACAATAGAAAACAATAGGAACATTTGGAGGAATTACTTTATCATACAAGAATTATAGTTAGAAACAACAGAGTAGATAATTCCTAAAGGCAAAGTCCAGGAATGAGTGATTAAACCAAATAGAAATAATTTTGGTTAAAAATTGCACATTACATTTTTAAAGGTGGCAAGGTTTCACGAGAAATAGTGCACATCACGCAAATATTTTTTCTGTCTTTTGGGATATATAATCCTTGTCATTTTAAATATAGAGTTTTCACATGGTGTTTGAAATATATACAAAAAGAAATGAAGATCAATAAAAATTTTATTAAAACCAATAAAGGCTTTGTTTTAAATAATACATGAGTGCAGGAACAAAAACTGTGATTCTATTCTATAGTATTTTCAAGTATTTAGTAAATTAAAGGCACATCTAGGTTCCCTGGATTATGAATGCATCCGATAGAGGAGAATCCATAGTGTATGCAAGTTTTATTTTTCATAAAGTTTGCAAGCTAAGGCTTTTGTTAGTTGACACCCCTGAAAATCCCTGCTAAGATTAGCATAAAATTCATAATTCATTTTGGCCAATCAGGAGAAAGCAGAGGTTAGCCGATACATTTGTATCATACTCTGGGGTTCCTGTGTTGCAAAGCAGCCTGGGACATGTAGTCTCTCTCTCTATCCTTATGCTCCGATTTAGCTGTGAGCTCAGACCCCACCCAACCATGCAATTCCATCCTGCAGCAAGTACTTCCCTTGAAAGGTCAAACTCTGTACCTGGCTGCTATCATGTGATACTTGGTTATGTAAGCTCCCTGTGGGTGTGCAAAGCTAGATTTTACTTTCCTGCCTATAACTTTGTAAGTACTCTAAAGTTATCTACACATATTTTTCTGATAATCACTGCCTGTTTCTTACCAACCATTTGAAACCCAGGAAACTTATATATATCACATACATACACCTTTAAATCACAGAATCCTAGCACCATGTTGGCATATATATTGAAAACAATTGGTGGTATTTGTCCAAGAAATTCTCTTCCATGCAACAGAAATTAGTTAAAACAATCACTATTTTTCCTGTATTTTAAGAATGTTTATATTGCAGTGAGAGCAATCACAAAATAATCATCTCAGCGCCAAAAGCCTAAGCTAAAAATTACCAACAATTTAAATCAGTTACAATTTCCACAAATAATTTTGTTTTGAGACAAGCCCACCGTGTGGAGAAATTTTTTTTTTGCAAAAGCAGACAATTTCAGAAAAAAAGATTATTTTGGTTAAATGATCGTTTCGCTCAGACTCATGCGTACATTCAATAAGGAAAGCACAGAGCCATTAAATGAGTTACAAATATTGCAAGTCATTGACCTTAGGAATGACCTTTTCCCCTATTCATTGCCTGTTCTGTTTATTGTAACTGAGTGACACAGGGGAGCTGTATTATTTGAGTAGGCATTTACTCCAGACATGGATCTTAGCCAGAAACAACTAATCTGCTAGTGTTCAAACACCTGCACAAGCACGGCTGTCCCAGAATAGCACTAAACATTACAAACCCAGGGAAAGTAAAAGGTTCCTTCATATATACACTATTGTTTCCCAGACCTCATACTAACACCAGCATTTCCTTCTCACTCTGTGAAATGATCCTTTCGACATCTAAGACACAAAAAGTGCCATTCAGAAAAGCAACTTAACACTTTCATTTTCTACAAAGAGCACAATTTTTAGAAGGGGACAAACTTACTTATGTAGTAGGGATCAGTAGGAATAATCCAAAAATAAAGAATAACAATGGGGTTATTTAGTCTACAAATAGTGTTTGTAAAGAGAGTATATTATAGGCGAAGCAACGTCTATTAGTTTAAAAAAAAAAAAAATTGGAATAACAAAAATAAAGTTTGATAAAAAATACTTAATGTATATGATATTTTAATATAATCCACAAAAATGCAGACTGAGCTCAGACAAATATTTGGGAAATTGACAACTTGCTTATAAATATTTTGCTGATTTAAAGAAATGTATTTGATACTTATCCCCTTCTGGATCACTACCTTGGGGCTTGTGTACTTCAATGAAGCAGTGAGCTATACCATGTAGGGTCAACCAAGATGGGCAGGTCATAGCAGAGAGGTCAGATAAATAGTGGTCCACTGGAGAAGTAACCGGCAACCCGCTCCTCGACCAGAGACATAATGATAGATGAGCCTGGTGTGTTGTGATCCATATGGTCACGTATAGTCTGACCTGGCTGAACAGCATGATGCTTACACCAAGTACATTGTTACTCTACAGCGCTTGAGTCCCTCTTTACAGTTAAAGCCGTGTTGACATCAGAAAATGCTTATATTTTTCTGACTGTCTGCATAATGTTCAGATTTGTTGTTGTTCAGTCCTTCAGTCGTGTCTGACTCTCAGTGACCATACGATGACAGCATGTCAGGCACATCTGTCGGTGTTTCTGGTTATGATCATCAATATGGTATTTTTAGCAATGATACTGGAGTGTGTTGCCTGTTCCTTCTTCAGTGGACAGTGATTTGTCTGACCTCTCCGCTATGACCTGCCCATCTTGGGTGACCGTACATGATATAGCCCACAGCTTCATTGAAGATATACAGGCCCTTCACCACAACAAGGTAGTAATCCAGAAGGGATTAGGGGTCAAACATCTTTTTAATAAGAATTAATTCTGATCAAAAATATTGCAAGCAATTACAGCATAGAAAGACTTAAGAAAAATAGCGACTGTAATCAATGACAAAAGTGCATGAATGAGGATTGTTTCTATTAAATAAAATGTCCCTGCACCAGCACCATGGTGGGTGGTCTTGTCACCACTGTGGGATAGGAATGACTGAGACTTTGCGTAAGACTTCCTGTATCTCCTGTTGGAGTCCTTGCTTTACTTGTGACTTTACACATCAATTGAAAACACAATTTACCTTGACTTGTTGTTTTTTTTTTATTGAAAAGTAGCATTGATGTATTTCATTGAGGTGGATTAGGGTTATATTTCCTACAATGCTGTTTGTGAAATATTGGTGGGGAAAAAAAAAGCATGGTCACTATACCAGAGCAGGAAAGATCTTACAGGTTTAATAGATACACCCCCTGAGGTCCACTGGTCAAAGATGGTAGTAAAGTGTTATAGATATAATAAAAAAATATATCACAAGGTTTGGATCTTTCCTGTTTTGCACCAGCCAGTAGGTGGTGCGATGGTTGTCCGCAGAGTCTTTCTTTAATTTCTTCTTAGTGTGAGTGCTAGATTTAGGGGTTAGGGTTCGGGTAATGGCAGATGATAAGCTTTACATAGCTGTGCATGTCACTACTTTACTATGAAACGCTTATCTGCCCTAACCCTGAACCCTAACCCCTAAATCTAACCCTATAAACAAGTAGCAGAAAGTCTCGGCAAGCTGTTATTGCGCCACCTAGTGACCTCTGGCCCCCACTAAAGGTGGGGACAAAACAGGAAAGCTCCCAATGTTCACCAATGCTGCACATAAGGGTAGCTTAGATTTTTTTTTTTTTTATTATTTGGTGTCAACTTTCTTTTAAATAATACACCATCAGGAGCATGCACTGCTTAATACCACAGTGAAATTGCACCGACAATGTAAAATTAAGTTAATAAGTCTTTTTATATGATGTAAAATATAGCATTTTTCAAAAATCCATGGGTTAAAAAAAGCACTTACCAAATTTATGCTGCCTGTTGGAGACCCGTTAAATGACTCTGTTTAAAAAAAGAAAAAAAAAAGAAAGAAATAGAAGAAAATGTTTTTATAACAGTAACCATAGCAAAGGTTCTTACACAAGGAATCAAATCATGTCAGCTAAGACACAACAAAACATTACAAGAAAAATGAACAACTTATGGCACAAATCCAAAATCAGAATCTCTAAATCCCCAAGGTTTCCAACAAAAACATCTCAATGAAAATGTATGTGCACCTGCAAATAGCAGAGAACAGGGAGTTCATACAACAGGGAGAACTTAATTTTAGGTTTTGTTATCAGAAGACTAGGTTTAATATTTGTACATAGGTTAAAAAAAGTGAACTTTTAATAATTAAAAAAATAAACAAGAATAGAAAAACATTAAAAAAATGTATCGACTACTAAAATAAAACAGTCACCTTAATGTAACATCTTACCAAAAAATGTTTTTATATGTAAGAAACAGAAAAGTAAATAGAAAAGCATAAAAAGAAGGCTATGTGATTATTATTAACTTTTATGGTACCACTGCAAATCTTACTCTGGAAGGTTTGTATTGCATTACAGATGAAAACAAGGATGCCACTAGAGGGCACTAGAACACAAGTTTTGGTTGGCTTTGTCTGTTTTCATATGGGAAGCTTATACAAGGTAGGGCACATTTGTCACTCACTTAGATCAATTACTTGAAAACCTTGCTGTATGTAACACTCAAGTAATAATAATCCTTGAAATTCCTCTGCAGTTTCAGAATGCTGTTAAAACTTCTTATACTTGATTAACAAAGGAGATTTCATTTACATATTTAAAATTGGCAGCTTCCTTATCGCCTTTGTGTGAAGAAAGAGACGAACAAGCCATGTAAAGAAGAAAGGTTACATGGAGGTTACATATTCTCAGAATAAATCATAACTGAGAAGTAATATAAATTTACAGAACATAGAAAACCAAAAAGAGCGTAAAATGATGGTATTAGTCGGAACAATCTAAAGGCTGTTTGAGTGACACTACCACGGCTGGATTAACCATTAAGCAAAATAAGCACATGCTTAGGGCATCAAGGGAAGGGGGCACCACAGAAACTTAACATTTGTGGATTTACCATGGATCATACGGTGCAAAAATGCAATATATGGTAGCACCAAAAAAGTGCTTAGGTCCTATAAAGGTCTTAATCCGGCCCTGGACACTACCTATATTGTGCAAGTAACCCCAATTAGTATAGTAGCTGATAAAAAGACACAAATTTGTTCTATATTATATTTTTAACTTTTTTTTTTATCTTTTAAACACATTAAATACTCATTAAATCAATATACGTTTTGGAATTTTCAATAAATAAACTATAGTAAATCAATAAACATAAAATGTTTCTAACAAAATTAAATATTAATCAAAATGTAAAATGTAGGTTCTTCAAGTAAATTGATTAATTTATACTTACATCAAGAAATTCTCAGTTGTTATCCATATATCCTATATTCTTAAATGTTATTCTATATTTTATATTCTTATTTATCCTTGCACTAAAATACTCCATCTCTGATGCATAATTTAGCATGCGTATTACATGTACTAAAATAAGGTCTCTTCCTGAAGCTCATGAAGATCCCATGCCTGATTTGATGTACTCAGATATGTGATATTACATCTATTGTCTTTATACAACACATTATTTGAATAAACCAACCATGCACATAGTGGAACTGGGTTTAAATATATGTGTCTGTGATTTAATGTATTAATTTGAATATCTGTGTATAATAACTAATACATTTTGGCATTACCACCACATTTAATAATAGGTCCATAGTAATCCACACCCCAAGGTTCCCTGGTGGTCCATTGGTTTGGATTTGGTGCTTTCACCACTGCAACCTGGGTTTGATTCCAGTCAGGGAACCGAGAGGTCGCACCACCCTGAATCCGAGCAGGGTTGGGCCTGGGCAGTACTTCGATGGGAGACCACCGAGAAATAACAGGAGCTGTATGCTGTGACCCACTGGAGAAGGAACTGGCAGCCCACTCCAGTATCTCTGCCATGAATACCAAGTGGATCAGCATGGTGTGTTACGGTCCATGAGGTCTCGGAGAGTCGGAAACACACACAATTATCTCTTATTCCCCTTCCTTGTGATTTTTGTAACAATTGTATAATCCATTTTAATGATTCTTTTTGTAAAATGTTACCTTTTATCTGTTGTTTTGGTATTATTTTCTCATTTAAGTGAGCACTATATTAAAATCTTTCTTTACAAAAAAATAGTAATTAGCCTCTGCTTATACAGAAAATTGCTTTTACAAGCTGAAATAAAAATGCAGATTAAAAAGGAAAAAAATGCTGATCGATAACTGGAGCCACAAACTGCGGAAGTGATAAAAGTAATGATGGGTCGCACGCTAACACAACTGGAGAAAAAATAAATAGAAATTTTCATTTATCACAAAGCTGAACACAGTCCTCCTCAGTCTTGCGTGTCCTGTACAATCGTATATTTGTAACGGAGAAACAGGGAAATAAGGTGCTTGTGAGGTGGTTAAAACCAGTGAAGCAATCAGTTAAAAAAATGAAGTGTCCGACCTTTCCTGCATCTCTCCTTAAACTAGAAACATATTATAAAAAGCAAAGAGGTGCAGATAAATTGTAATATGTGATTGTAGTGACCTTATTGGAAAATATATCGAGTGAAATAGAGTTTGAAACCACGCTGGTGAAAACAATCCCGCGCATTGCATGTTTTCTCAGTGGCAGCTTGTCCTCACGGCTGTGGATGGGGATCCTGCATGAGGCCTGCCCCTACCCATCACTACCACACCCGGATATCAGGCCTCTGCCCCTCTGACACTGAACTAAGTGTACCTGACTCCTGTGCATCCCGCCCTCCTTCTACATCATCTCCCTCCCAGAACTACCATTCCTAGCCCTCCCCTCCACTCCCACCTCTCACCGTCGCTTCCACTCCCTCTTTCCCTCCATCCCTTCCACTCCCTCTTTCCCTCTCTCCCATTCCACTCTCCCTCTCCTCTCCCATTCCACTCTCCCTCTCCTCTCCCTCCCCCTCTCCTCTCCCTCCCCCTCTCCTCTCCTCTCCCTCCCCCTCTCCTCTCCTCTCCCTCCCCCTCTCCTCTCCTCTCCCTCTTCCTCTCCTCTCCTCTCCCTCTCCTCTCCTCTCTCTCCCCCTCTCCTCTCCTCTCCCTCCCCCTCTCCTCTCCTCTCCCTCCCCCTCTCCTCTCCTCTCCCTCCCCCTCTCCTCTCCTCTCCCTCCTCCTCTCCTCTCCCTCCCCCTCTCCTCTCCCTCCCCCTCTCCTCTCCCTCCCCCTCTCCTCTCCCTCCCCCTCTCCTCTCCCTCCCCCTCTCCTCTCCCTCCCCCTCTCCTCTCCCTCCCCCTCTCCTCTCCCTCCCCTCTCCTCTCCCTCCCCTCTCCCTCCCCCTCTCCTCTCCTCTCCCTCCCCTCTCCTCTCCCTCCCCCTCTCTTCTCCTCTCCCTCCCCCTCTCCCTCCCCCTCCCCCTCTCCCTCTCCTCTCCCTCTCCTCTCCCTCTCCCTCTCCTCTCCCTCCCCCTCTCCTCTCCCTCTCCCTCTCCTCTCCCTCCCCCTCTCCTCTCCCTCCCCCTCTCCTCTCCCTCCCCCTCTCCCTCCCCTCTCCTCTCCCTCCCCTCTCCTCTCCCTCCCCTCTCCTCTCCCTCCCCCTCTCCTCTCCCTCCCCCTCTCCTCTCCCTCCCCCTCTCCTCTCCTCTCCCCCCCCCTCTCCCTCCCCTCTCCTCTCCCTCCCCTCTCCTCTCCCTCCCCTCTCCTCTCCCTCCCCCTCTCCTCTCCCTCCCCCTCTCCTCTCCCTCCCCCTCTCCTCTCCCTCCCCCTCTCCTCTCCCTCCCCCTCTCCCTCCCCTCTCCTCTCCCTCCCCCTCTCCTCTCCCTCCCCCTCTCCTCTCCTCTCCCCCCCCTCTCCCTCCCCCTCTCCTCTCCCTCCCCTCTCCTCTCCCTCCCCTCTCCTCTCCCTCCCCTCTCCTCTCCCTCCCCCTCTCCTCTCCCTCCCCCTCTCCTCTCCTCTCCCTCCCCCTCTCCTCTCCCTCCCCCTCTCCTCTCCTCTCCCTCCCCCTCTGCCTCCCCCTCTCCTCTCCCTCCCCCTCTCCTCTCCCTCCCCCTCTCCTCTGCCCTCTTCCTCCCCCTCTCCTCTCCCTCTCCCTCCCCCTCTCCCTCCCCCTCTCCCTCTCCCTCCCCCTCTCCTCTCCTCTCCCTCCCCCTCTCCTCTCCTCTCCCTCCCCCTCTCCTCTCCCTCCCCCTCTCCTCTGCCTCCCCCTCTCCCCTCTCCTCTGCTTCCCCCTCTCCTCTTCGTCCCGCCTGCCTCCCCCTCTCCTCTTCCTCCCCCTCTCCCCTGCCTCCCCCTCTCCTCTCCCTCCTCCTCTCCCTCCCCCTCCCCCTCCTCCTCTCCCTCCCCCTCTCCTCTCCCTCGCCTCTCCTGGTCTCTTGCTGGTCTCTACTTTTGATTATAATCTGCATCGCTCAATTACATTTCATTACATTTCTCAATTAGTGTGCTAAAGGCAAAGCTAAAAACCTACTTACTTCCCTTTGTTCCGAGGCATCTAGGAGAATAGGATGAGGTACCTAATAATACCTGATTAGATCGATTGCATAACATTTTTTCGCCCTTTTATTTAAGAAAGCTGAATAGGCAGATACAGTAGGCCACAAGACTCACAGAGTGACCCATTATTCATAGAAACGCGACATGTGGCGATATTCAGAAATAGAAACTAGGACAACACTTTCAGCTCTTGTATATGTACAATGGTTCTTCTAAAGCTAAAAGAAACACTACAGAATAAAAAAAATATATTCTACAACTGAAAATAGACAATATGTTTTTAGATTATAAAAGAAGAAAAATACAGCCTTCAATTTATTACATAGTTACATGGGGCCTCATTCTATTATCAGCCATAAAACGGCCGCAAAGCTGCGATTCCTTGCGGCCGTCTTACGGCCCGTGTAGAGCTACCTTTACCTTGCAATTCAAATGGACGGCGCCGCAAGGATATCCCCCTTACGGCCGGCCGCATATCATGCAACCGGCCGCAAGGTCTGAAAACTTAAAATGCAAATATAAATTCAAGATGGCACTGTAAAGCTCTGTAAATGATAGGCATCATAATGGGGGACATGAGGATTAATAACAACACCCTCTCAAGCTTGCACATCGCCCAAATCCGCTATTTCATTAACGGTTTATTTTCCGTCCCGCAGCCTGGGCAGGTCTGAGGTGCTCCAAGCCCTCGGGACTTTGTCCACTGATATTTGACATGAATTAAAATTAAAATTATTTTCAGATTGGAGTGTAGGGGAATGTTGTGCTATGAATGCTAACACCCCCAATCACTTTATCGTCTCATCAGAGTGCAGGATGGCTATATTATGTGCTTAATTGTGTGCTTAATTGTGTGCTTGCGGGACCTTTTTGCTGCAAGTAAGCTGCGGCTCGGTTTTAGCCTTGCAGAGAGGGTTCCCGGAGCAATTGAATAGCAACCGGGGCTTTCTTGCGGCCAAAACTCTTGCGGCCGTTTAAGATCAAAGGCTTTCCTGCTGCGCGTGCGGCCACAAGGGGTAACAGGGCACCGGCCGTAAGTCTGCCGGAGCGCTCGGCCGGAAAGGAATAGAATAGGCAAATAGCCTGCGGCTGGTCCTTGAGGCCCCGCATCTCCTACGGCCGATAATAGAATGAGGCCCATAGTATTTAAGGTTGAAAAAAGACTTTCAGTCCATCAAGTTCAACCTTTTAAGATCTCCTGATCTGCAATATGCGGATTAACTATTAATTAATTAGTTGTTATCCATGATAACCATGAATTCCCTTTTTAATTAGAAATAAATCTAGTCCCCTTTTAAAGTTATCTATCGAATCCGCTGTCACCACCTCCTCTGGTAGAGAATTCCACAGATTAACCACCCTTACTGTGAAGAACCCTTTTCCTTCTTTAAGGTGGAATCTTTTTATATATAATTATGCTGTCATTTTAGGTTCACTGATCTACTTGATTACCTGAGGTGGGAGGGTACTTGAATGGAAAGGAAGTTTCTACTTTGACAGTGAAAAAAATGGTAAATAGCCTCTAGTTATGCAGAAATGTGCTTTTACAAGCTAAAATAAAAACAAATGCAGATTTTAAAATGTTTATCGGTGATTGTAAACTATTCCAGCTAAAACTGACAGTGTTTCATTAAGGTAAATAGAAAGCTCACACCATTTGAAAACAAAATGGTAAAAAAAGTCTGCAGTAAAAATAATTGAATATAAAAGTGATAAATTTAAAGGCTGTTTTTATTTATTTTTTTGTTTACTTTCTAAAGCAAGGGTCTTCAACCTTTTAATACCCACTGCCTACTTTTGATGGTAACTTTCTCCTTTCTGGTTACATAATTCTTATGAGCCTAGCTATGTATCACCCTGTACTTACTAGATAGTGATCCGGTCTTGGCTGCTGTCCCTAGCTATGTATGGCCCTGTACTTACTAGATAGTGATCCGGTCCTGGCTGCTGTCCCTAGCTATGTATCACCCTGTACTTACTAGATAGTGATCCGGTCCTGGCTGCTGTCCCTAGCTATGTATGGCCCTGTACTTACTAGATAGTGATCCGGTCCTGGCTGCTGTCCCTAGCTATGTATCACCCTGTACTTACTAGATAGTGATCCGGTCCTGGCTGCTGACCCTAGCTATGTATCGCCCTGTACTTACTAGATAGTGATACGGTCCTGGCTGCTGTCCCTAGCTATGTATCGCCCTGTACTTACTAGATAGTGATACGGTCCTGGCTGCTGTCCCTAGCTATGTATCGCCCTGTACTTACTAGATAGTGATACGGTCCTGGCTGCTGTCCCTAGCTATGTATCGCCCTGTACTTACTAGATGGTGATCCGGTCCTGGCTGCTGTCCCTAGCTATGTATCGCCCTGAACTTACTAGATAGTGATCCGGTCCTGGCTGCTGTCCCTAGCTATGTATCGCCCTGTACTTACTAGATAGTGATCCGGTCCTGACTGCTGTCCCTAGCTATGTATCGCCCTGAACTTACTAGATAGTGATCTGGTCCTGACTGCTGTCCCCAGGCTCTCTGACCAGCCCTCCAACCAGCCAAGTGTGGTGCTGCGAGTCTCGGGAGTTTACCCCACCGCCCACCATGAAAGCTTGAAATCACCCACTAGTGGGCAGTAGGGAGCTGGTTGACTACCACTGCGATAAAGTAATCAGTTGAAGAACTATATAGAAAACATGTGGTATTGGAAGGATGTAACCAACTCACAGATTTTATCATGAACTAATTCCCATTTACACACAATATTGTTTAATAAGTATATTGTTTTACAGTACCTCCATCTCCATCATCTGACCCTTTGAAACTAGGTTCCTTTAACATGTCAAGCTCTGCAAGCATTCGGATGTAGAGAGCATTGTGGCGAAATGAGGGGTAAAACTTTTCATCTCGTAGCATCATGTCGTAAACCTTATTGTGACAGGAGAAATAAGCAAAAACAACCAATATAATGATATTTACAGTGCATGAATCTATTATCTGCTCAGGACGTAAAGTAAAACATGAAATTGTAAACCTATAAAAATATATATACAGTATCTAACAAAAGTGAGTACACCCCTCACATTTTTGTAAATATTTTATTATATCTTCTCATTTCTTCAGTGTTGTCACATAACACTTTGCTACAATGTAAAGCAGTAAGTGTACAGCCTGTATAACAGTGTAAATTTGCTGTCCCCTCAAAATAACTCAACACACAGCCAAATTGGGCCCAAAGTGTCAATATTTTGTGTGGCCAGCAATTAGTTTCCAGCACTGCCTTAACCCTCATGGGCATGGAGTTCACCAGAGCTTCACAGGTTGCCAATGGAGTCCTCTTCCACTGGGCCTGCATGAGTGCTGTCAGCACTGGGGAGCTACAGTTCATTGAGGGTACCATAAATACCAACATGTACTGTGACATACTGGAGCAGAGCATGATCCCCTCCCTTCGGAGACTGGGCCGCAGGGCAGTATTCCAACATGATAACGACCCCAAACACACCTCCAAGACTATCACTGCCTTGCTAAAGAAGCTGAAGGTAAATGTGATGGACTGGCCAAGCATGTCTCCAGACCTAAACCCTATTGAGCCTCTGTGGGGGATCCTCAAATTGAAGGTGGGGGAGTGAAAGGTCTCTAACATCCACCAGCTCTGTAATGTCATCATGGAGGAGTGGAAGAGGGGGCGCCAGTGGCAACCTTTGAAGCTCTGGTGAACTCCATGCCCATGAGGTTTAAGGCAGTGCTGAAAAATAATGGTGGTCACACAAAATATTGACACTTTGGGCCCAATTTGGACATTTCCACTTAAGGGTGTACTCACTTTTGTTGCCAACGGTTTAGACATTAATGGCTGTGTGTTGAGTTATTTTGAGGGGACAGCACATTAACACTGTTATACAGGCTGTGCAATTACTACTTTACATTGTAGCAGTGTCATATCTTCAGTGTAGTCACTTGAAAAGATATAATCAAATATTTACAAAAATGTGAGGAGTGTACTCACGTTTGTGAGATATATATATATATATATATATATATATATATATATATATATATATATATATATATATATAAATAGTATCAAAGATATAGAACAGCTGACAAAATGCATGTCATAAAAACAGATTTGATGGCAGATAAGTACCAAATAACCTATCTTGTCTACCGATTCAAGAGTTTGGGTTATTTAATCTCCAGATTGACCTTGCATGCCTGGATAGGATTCCAGGCATGCTCGATTTCCTTTACTGTACTACATTCACAGGAAAACAGCTCCACTAGTTCTGTAAAGATGTACATTCATACCCACAAAGTCATGATCTCATGTTCTTGCATTCATCTTTTTTCGGACACTACCCTCCTGAACGTTATCAGATCATTTAATGTATTTGAGGGTTTCTGTCATATCACACTTCCCCCTCCTGTCTTCTACGCTGTACATATTAAAGCCATCAAGCCTTTCCGTACAAGATTTGTCTTTTAAACCATAATACGACAAAGTAGTTTCACTTTGCCTTGTAAAAAAAAGGTTTGTAGAAACGTATTCCAATAATGGGATTAAATAATGTTAGGGACTTGCGTATTTCCTATGAAAATTTAATCCAGAACTTTTCAGGTAGATAAAGTGGGCGGATTAGATAACCTCTCACGTCCTGCAAAACTTAAATTTCTGTGTATATTGTACCATTGTGAGACTAGTAAAGGGTGGACAGATTTTCGCATTAGAGCAGAGGTTCCCAGGTGGTGTTCAGATAGTTTCATGCAGGTGGTCAACGGAAAAAATAAGAGAACATGATAATGACGAAGAAATTACCGTAACTAAATGAATAGCAAAAATAAAGACACCAGATTTGCTTATTTTTTTAAAGCACTGACTAACTAATAGCAAGTTCCACCTAATCTTAATTAACTTTTTGTAATGACTACACCTCGAGAAGATTAAATGTTTTGGAATTTGACTAGTTTGCCAATTTCTGTACCATTCTTGGGCTGTTACATACATTTTTTTGTGTTCATCTTTTATTACTTAACAGCAGAGGTCTTGTTATAACTGTTGCACATATCTGATCTTCTATAAAGAGGAACCTGTGTTGAATTTAAACAAGTAGAAACAAATCATTAAGTGGTCTGCCAAGACTTCTGTTATTTTGAAGTGGTCATCAACAGCAGTTTTCAAGAAAGATGCATTTGGGAACCACTGCTTTACAGCTTTTTTCTTAGAAACTTTTTAATAGCATTTCAAACAGTTTATTACCTTTAGGTGCAATGAGAAGAATTACCAAATAAAGACAGCATTCAGTGACATAATATGAAATGTGCAGACACTAACCTTCCTCTGTATGTCATCGAAGATCTCTGGTGTTGGGTCCTCATGGTTGAGCACATCTTCTAGCCTTGCTAACAAGTAGTCTTCAATAAGAACCCTGGGTGATGCCTGTCATAGATATCAATGCACTGAGAAACATTAAGCCTGTCAAACGTGTAATAATGGATAAAAAGATTCCATGTATTCCACCATTTTACTAAAATAAGTATGTAGAAAACGTTGGTTACATTCCCGTTAGTAGCAAACATATTTACCAATACAAACGGAGAAAAGAAAAAAATGAAGAAAACAAAGAAACCAAAAATAACCTTAAAATATAAATAAGATTATACTCAATCTTGCTTTTTAGGGGCCACAGATTGTTTATTTTCCCTCACTTGATTTATCAACTGGGTGGGACTTTTGAAGTGGATACCATCTCTATACCATTCTATGTAAAGATGTAAAACTTAATAGTAGGATTCAAAATAACTGTTACTTACAATGGAATCAACTTCCAATGTGAAAAAGTCAAGGAAGCAAATGAAAGAATGGCCACCACCATAAACAGTAACTGTTCATAACCGTTAATATATAAAATTGTATTTATTTATTTTCTAAAAATATTTCTCTAAAGTTTGTTTGAGAGGGTGCACCAAGAGATTCAATAAAACACAACTGACAAAAAGAGAAAACAGATCTCTTTTTTAGGGCACACTTTAATTTCCAATCTCAAGCAAAATAAAAAATAAATAAAAATTGTGTTTTAAAACATAAACTCTGTGTGCCCTCTCTCCCTCTCCCCCTCTCCCTGTGCGCCCTCTCTCCCTCTCCCCGTGCGCCCTCTCCCCCACTCCCCGTGCGCCCTCTACCCCTCTCATATGCCAACCCAGAAGTCCTGAACAACACTTCTATTTAAGTGTTAATTTTTTTTCCTTAAACTAATTTTATATACGCATTTTTACCTTTTCAGATAAATATTGTTCATATATTCCAACAGCCGCTGCTCTTAAAAGGCCTTTGGTTTGATTGGTTTGATGTTTCCCGTCCCTTTGCCGGCTACGTAACACCTCAAGTTGCTGCTGTGCTGTAACTCGGTATCCTTCCACTGTGAGCCAGAAGAAGAGATGTGCTTGCCCTCCAGTCTGCTGCATAAAATCTACAAAAACAAAAACAAAAAGCTCTAGAGTCAATGACAAAAATCAAGAAAATATTTCAGAAGCAAAATGCTGTACAATATTTTTAGCATCAAATGCATAACTTGGCACTCTCTGTAACATTATCTAGTAGAGAAGAGAATGAAGTGCCACGGCATTCAGGGCTGGATGAAGACCTTTAGAGGCCCTAAAAACCTAAAAAGTTTTGGTGCCTCCATATATATATATATATATAATTTGAAATCTAAACAATAATGAACCCTTATAATGTATATCATTAACCTCTATTATTACTAATTTATTATGTATGTATGTATGTATGTATGTATGTATGTATGTATGTATGTATGTATGTATGTATGTATATATATATATATATATATATATATATATATATATATATATATATATATATATATATATATATTTTTTTTTTTTTTTATTTATTTATTGTAGAACCTGGTTCAGCTATACCATTTGCAGTTTTGTACCATATGGTCCACAGTATAACCGGCAATGGAAAATTTCAGTGGTGTACCCCATGCCTTGATGCCCTAAGCACATGCTTATTTTGTTTAACGTTTAATCCAGCCCTGATGGCATTAACCAAAGATGTGTTTAATGCCCTTTATGTTACACATCTATGATTATGAAGATCAGTGTCCCAATACCTAGTCCACAGACCAGTATTGGCTCCTAAGATGTTATATATTTGTCCTTAAAGGGATATGGAAGGTTTCTGGATTTCATTAGAAATATGTATGTATCTATTTGCTTTTATGTATTTTTTTAAGAAGTGCTTAAAAGCGGTTTTGTACTCTGCCCAAAATTATACAAAATGTACCTGCTCAGGTCTGCCCTTGGCAGCTCATAAAGAAACAGACTCTGATGTGCAGTGGTTCAAATTAGCCAATCAGTGGCCATCTCTCAGAAGCATGTTGCAGAATGTTGCGGAGAGATGATCACTGATTGGCTAGTATGAACATTGCACTGAGAATTACAGAGCTCATGTCTCCATGGGACAGCCTGCAGTGAGGGCCTCCTCCTCATCGGCCCACTGGAGTTCGGCGCTCAGGCCCGCAGGAGTGAGGGCCGCAATGCTCCTCCTTCCTATAACCCTTGGACCGCAGTGAGGGCCGCAATCCTCCTCCATCCTAACCCCCTTGGCCCGCGGTACAGTGAGGGCCACAATCCCCCTCCTCTTTCCTCCTATCCCCCTTATCCTCCCTCCTTCCCTCTCTCTAAAAACCTCCCTTTCCCCTCGCTCCTCATCTTACCTTGATCCGCTGTGCTCCTGCTGCTTTAGTGTGTCTTCTTGCTGTGACCATATGGCATATGCTAATGACGTGACATTGCATGCGCGTCACATCATTAGCATATGCAGGTTCCGGACACAGGCAGAAGACGTGCTGCAGAAGCAGGAGAGGAGGAGGGAGGATAATGAGGGAAAGGGAGGAGGAGGGTGAGACACAAGGGAGGAGAGGTGAGGGAAAAGGAGACAAGGGAGGGAGAGGCGGGGAAAAGGAGACAAGGGAGGGAGAGGCGGGGAAAAGGAGACACAAGGGAGGGAGAGGCGGGGGAAAAGGAGACACAAGGGAGGGAGAGGCGGGGGAAAAGGAGACACAAGGGAGGGAGAGGCGGGGGAAAAGGAGACACAAGGGAGGAAGAGGCGGGGGAAAAGGAGACACAAGGGAGGAAGAGGCGGGGGAAAAGGAGACACAAGGGTGGGAGAGGCGGGTGAGAAAGGAGACACAAGGGAGGGAGAGGAGTGGGGAAAAAGACACAAGGGAGGATGCAGATAAGTGCTGAAAATGCTCAAATTACGTGGCTAACCTCATTTGAAATGAAAATATTCTACATTTTGTGAAAGAGTGAAGTGAAAATTTAAAAGACAAATGAAAAAACTGTCCAAATATTGTATAACCGTCTTAAAATAATTATTCTAAAATAAAGGTACCACCAACAATGTGTCTCATTAGATGCTGTATGTATGTTAATACAATAATTTAGTAACTGTCCATGTAATTAAGATTGGTCCTTGTTTAGATCTTTTTATAGCATTACTGTATGCATAAATTTATCTCATTTATAATTTTTGACTGAGGTATTGAAATGTTCTTAAATGAAAGCTAGAATTAAAAAATACCATAGCACATATGTAATGTTCAGAAACTCATCTCCTCATGTTCAAAGGTCCAATCAGCCTTCTTCGTGATTCTCTAAGGACAAGTGGCTACCTCACATTTGTTAATGACTGGCTTTCATTTAAAGGCATATCTAGGTTTCCTGGATTATGAAAGCATCTGATAGTGGAGAATCAGTATGATTCTGAGAATCAGTGAATGAAAAAAAAATGTTGCCATGTAAAAATACCAAAATAAACATATACAAACTCACCCTGATGTTTTCTAAATCTTTTCCGTTTGCAAGCAGCAGCTTTTTTTAGTTGACACCCCTTAAAATCCCTGCTAAGATTAGCATAAAATGCATAATTCATTTTGGCCAATCAAGAGAAAGCAGAGGTTAGCTGATACATTTGTATCATACTCTGGGGTTCCTGTGTTGTAAACCAACCTGGGATACGTAGTCTCTATCTATCTCTCCTTGTGCTGCAATTCACCTGTGAGCTCAGACCTCACCCAACCATGTGATTCCACTCTGGAGCATTAATTCCTTTGGTCTCTACCAGAAAGATAAAACTCTGTACCTGGCTGTGTTCCTGTGTGTACTTGGTTATGTATGCTACCTGTGGGTGTGCAAAACTGGATTTTACTTCCCTGCCTATAACTTTGTAAGTATACTGAACTTTTCTATATAAAACATATTTTTCTGATAATCACTGCCTGTTTCTTAACAAACATTTGAAACCCAGGAATATTATATACACCTTTAAGTGCATGTATACAGTATGGTGTAACATGTCTAAAAGAATAATCAACTTGATTGTAGTAGATGACATCCCTAAGAGCAGTGCTTGCTAATGTCAGTCTTCTTGGCACCAAACAGGTCAGGTTTTAAATATATCCAACCTGAGCATAGCTGGCTCAGTAAGAGGAACTAAGATATCATAAAAACTTGGTCTGTTGGTGTACAAAGAAGACTAGAATGTAAAAAACAAAACAAAACAAAACAAAAAAACATGCATTTGAGGATTAACGGTATACTAAAAAGCACTAACCAGGTCAGATCTTTTAATTTTATATTTTTCCTTATTTTTGTGTGTAAAGATTAGTAACAATACAATCAAAATGCTAATTTGGAGCACTACCTGAATAAAATGGAGAGTCTTTATAGTCCACGTTATGATTTTTTGCCAACTTGTTAACAATTCTAACGCAGTCTGACATATTGACATATTGCACGTGTCCTTCTAGCCAACGAAATCCACTTGGAACCTATGAACTGCCTTTGTATGCATTTTTATTATTTGTTTAATTCAGATTTATTCTGTAATCCCAGTTGTAGTAGTGTAGATCATCTGGTTGGAGCTCATAAACCACTTCTGGTCCATGGACCACCATTAGGAAACCTCTCTTCTAAAATAAAGACCAAGGTTATAGACGCTGTTGATCTATACTCACCCATAAAAAACTGTAGTGCAACATTGTCTATAAGAATCTTGTCCAGAGGGACTGTGCAAAGTTTTCCAAAGTTTGCAGCCAACTTCACAGCATCAATTTCCTGCAGGAAAATAATATAATATATTCAAGTGAAACTAAACAAAATCAAGACAACAATGCTTTTGATTATAATTAGACAGTAAGTGTTAGTGACAAGTAATTAGAGCCGTTAAAGAATAGACAATCTCCTTAATGTTAATTTCTTCACAGATCTGGTACACACATTTTATTTTGTGAAACTTGCACAAAGATTTTGTCATACATATTTTTAAGTTATTGCAGTATATGGAGTATATTCTGAATTTAATTTCAGAAAGCATGTGTGCAAGAAAAAAATAAGAGTTCTCAGATATGTGGCTAATGAGCTACTAGATCTTGGTTAAAGGCACGGAGTGAGTACAAGAAGTAATCAGCCTAATAATCTCAGTTACTCCCTGGGGTCGGCACAAGCTTACACTTTTCAAATTCATATAGCTTTAGACTGAATAATATAGTGCCAGACCAAAACTGCCTAATTAGCAATTATTAACATTTTTTAATTATCAGAGAGAGAGAGAGAGATATCAGACTATGATTGGTGGGTGGATCACAAAGGGTGATTGATGGGTACAATTTCAAAGTAATTTTCATAGAATTCATGCTTAAAGGGACCATGAAGGTTTCTGGATTTCTCTAGAAATATAATACAGCCATGTATCGATTTACTTTTGTGTAAGAATTGTTTAAAGCTCAGATGTTTCTACCTAAAATGTAACTGGTTTTGTCCTCTGCAGCTTATGAATACAGTGTACTTCTAAATAAAGGGGTTGCCCTGTCTCATAGCAACCAATCAGGGGCAACATTCTGGAACAAGCAGCTTGTGAGGCATCACTGACAAGCTATTTTGAAACACTCCACTTCACAGTCTATGTATTAATGAGCTGCTTGAGCTACTGAGGGTAAATTACTAAAGTAACCTCTGCCTGTTAGAAAAGCAAACAAAGGGTACATAAAAATACTCTGTATTTAACAGAGTGAAAAATTCTAATAAATGTTGTTTCTTTTTGTTAATTAAAATAAAGTATTTAAATAGCCCCCAGATAATTTCTAAAATGTACTAAAATAAAAGAGCAGAGACTTAATATCCTGAATGCCATTAGTGTTTTTTTGCCCTGGACCAACTTCAGAAATGAATTTACTTTATCTTTATATCTCAGCTTTAGTTAATAAAACTCTTATTTAGGTGCATAGGTAATTATAATGCACACATAAGCATACAAAATGTCGACTTAATGGTGAAAACTGCTTATAAATAAAACACTTAACGTGTGTAATTTCTTGAGTTTGTATATTTAGTCAGAAGTGATATTATGTCGCTTATAATTCATAGAGACAAGAATATTTCCATTCATTATATATTGAAACACTGTTATCATGTAGCAGACCTTGCCATATGATCTGTTCTGATAATCCATCCCACAGATCAGACAGGAGCTCACACTAGTGGGATTTACCAACGGCAGTTTCGTAGCAAAGTAAAGTGGAATCTGTCCCTCTCTAAATTCAGGCAAATTGCTTTAACTTCGGCAGCTACCATTAGATTGGGCAACGTTTTTTCATTGGGAATTTCAACTGCATCTGAGCCATAAAACCTGACGCTCGTTTCACTGTCACAAATGGCTTTCTCAAAGAAGGGGGAGATTAGTTGAACAGAGTGCCTTTTTCAGGTATGTATCTGTGATGTATCCATCTGCGATACACAGTTATATTATACTAGATAATTGCCCACACTTTTTACGTCCTTGGGTCTAGTTTTATGTCCTTCGGCCTCATTTTTGTCCTGTAGCGTTTTTTCGGCAGCCATTTTCTTCTCTATGCCTCAAATTAACTTGCAACCTCACTCACAAGCTCCCTTGCTCTCCCACTGTGCTGCGTTTAAGTGAATTTGAGGCATGTTTGTTGTGTTTTTTAGATTTTTGCAGTTCCGTGGTTCAGACGGTTAATTTGGATTTCTGCGACCCGTACACTCCATGTACAGGTTTTGGTCCAAAGTAGTACGGGTCGTAAGTCCCGCGTACCTCAACTGCCTTCGGCGCTCATTGCAGCCTAAGTCCCGTGTGCCACTACTGCTCTCGCCTCATTTCACGAGACTCGCAGTGCAATGAGCACCTTTGACGCTCATTGCAGCCTAAGTCCTGCGTGGTTGACGGCTTGCCTCGTTTGCGAGGCTCGTAGTTGTGGCCCTTTGGGCCGCAAAGTGTGACCAACATCGTAAGCGTTCCCAACACTGACAACTATAATAGTGATTCCTAGTGAAATCCAGAAACTTTACATGTCCATTTAAAACACACAACTTCCAATCTTAATTATCTGAAAAATAACAACTGCAACTATATTCAATATATATGTACTAAAGGATTATGTAAAAAATGGGACCTTTGCAGTGTCTGTTTAAAAGAATATGGTGATATTTAATGTCAGAATACAAATTTCTTCATATAACATGTACACACATAAAAAAACCTAAAAAAATATTGTTTATGCCACACAATCTTAAAGTAAAAAACAAACATAGCAAAATAACTGTAGATTTAATTTATCATTATAAATAAAATAATGATTGCAGCTCAATTAGAATTTGATAATCTATATAAATATGAAATTGACCACTTACTTTTCCAGACTGCAATCTCAGTATTCTTGTTTCACATACTTTCTTTACAAATAGTAAGCTGTTTATTTGATTTTTTATAGTGTTGATATCTATGGGAACATACAAGAATGAAAAAGAATGTAGGTGTCTTTGGCTACAAAAAAGCACTGTCAATAGTTCAAAGATTATATAAATTGCCATTTTCAAAGAGAGGACCGATGTACATAAGCAAAGTAACACCATTAGCATCTGTGTAAGCAATAGGCATAAAACATTTCCAGACTCTGCTAGTACATGGAAGCTGCCATGATAATCATACTTCCTTTTAAAGGTATGATGAGATTAGCATGGCAAACACGGCTTAAAAGCAGCCTATGCTCAACCTATGAGAAAGGTGCCCTGTGCTGAAATTTTATCTGAATCCATTAATGAATTAACAACCCCCTCACCACTCCATCTTAAATAGATAACACAAATTAGGGTAACACTCCCACTCTATAACACGTGCCTTCTATTGCTATACCTCTGTACATCAGCTGCTGGAAAACACAAAAAAACTCAATGTAACTGCCATAATTCGGCACTAAAGGTGTAGTTTGATTGGTCCTTCGCCTTCGCCTTCTCACTCAATCAGAACACACAGGCTAGAATTCTAAGTGTGAGTGACAGAAATGGAATACAACTTCTGCTTCTGAAAGAAATAACATTTCCAGTACAAGAGAAGTGTTTCAAGTAGTGGTGGGCAACAGGCAGCCCCTCTGGCCTTATGCAGTTCCAAGCCTTTTCTCTTAATTAGGGGAGGGATGACCCTCAGAATAGTTGATATTTAGTAGATTGTATACTACTACATTATTTTAATCATTGAGAAAGGTGTTGAGAACACCAAAACGCGTCTGTTCATTATTTTTATTTACCTTAACGTATTTTTATGTTTTATAGTCACTGTGAGTATTCTTATTTCATATACGGTATATGGAATAGAGATCTGGCCATTACTTATTTGCAGCCCAAGTGTGTTATTGTTATATACCGACTGTGTCCTAATCTTGGGTTGGTACCCCAGGGATACACAGGGGATAGTTAGTGTATTTACACCGCTCAAATAGCACTAGATACAGATGGGCCAAAAGGTACCAGTTCCATACTATATGTACTGGAGGACCACCCAGGACTCCAGACAAGGATAACGGAGAGGACCGGGGACTCTCTTGGAGATTGTGAGAGGAGTTTTCGTGATGTGGCTGCTATACCTAATGTGATGAGGTCAACAAACGTGAGTGTTCTGGATACTGTCTATTTACCTTACTTACTGTCCATCTACCCAGCTGTCAACCAAACAGAGTATTTTATCTCTCCACTACTAACAGATCACTCTCTCTAGCACACTGAAACGCATATCTTAATTATTTATACATTTCTTACCAATTAATCTACCTCTATCACTCAAACCACCAGTGATTTTACCTGTTGTACATCCCCTTTAAGGACTCTGAGGCATAAATTCTAAGTAGTAAATAATAGTTTTTTTTTACTACTTGTATTTGTATTGGTAAAAAGTTGCTAATTTGTGAGAAAATAGCTTTACTTAACCTTGCAGTGATGAAGTAGCTGTAGAAAAGTTTTTGTAAACTCTGCCAAAAATAACTCTTCGTAAAAGATGTGACAAGCCCCAGCACTTTTTAAGTTAAATATATTTTGTCTTCATCAATATTTTACATTAAAAATATATGTGCAAACAGTAGCAAAGAAAGCCGCTAATACAATCGTTAATGATTGTGTTTGTCATCTGGACAGCAGTGTTTCAAGGACAAACAGGCAAGATGAAGGGTGCAGCAGCATCTATAATTGATAGATTACATTAGAATTTCTTGCTAAAGCCTTACAATGCTGCTGTTTGCAATTGTATTTTAAATGTTAAGAAACAAATAATTTAAAAATCTAAAGGGATATTGAAAACCTTTTTTGCACCTGAAAGAGGGATATTTTTTTGTTCAAATGATCCAAAATTTTACTTGGGTAATGTTTAAAGTATGCTCTTTTAAATGCACAGGGAAAAAAGTGTTCTAAGACCCATTCATTTGTAAAGCAACTATTTTCACAAAATATCAAGGGCCTCATTCTATTATCGGCCGTAAAACGGCCGCAAAGCTGCGATTCCTTGCGGCCGTCTTACGGCCCCGTGTAGAGCTACCTTTACCTTGAAATTCAAATAGACGGTGCCGCAAGGATATACCCCTTACGGCCGGCCGCATATCATGCAACCGGCCGCAAGGTCTGAAAACTTTAAATGCAAAAATAAATTCAAGATGGCACTGTAAAGCTCTGTAAATGCTAGGGATCATAATGGGGGACATGAGGATTAATAGAAACCCCCTCTCAAGCTTGCACATCAGCCCAAACCCGATATTTCATTACCGGTTTATTTTCCGTCCCGCAGCCTGGGCGGGTCTGAGGTGCTCCAAGCCCTCGGGACTTTGTCCACGGATATTTGACATGAATTAAAATAAAAATTATTTTCGGATTTGAGTGTAGGGGGATGTTGTGCTATGAATGCTAACACCCCAATCAGTCTCATAAGAGTGCAGGATGGCTTTATTATGTGCCTAATTGTGTGCTTGCGGGACCTTTTTGGTGCAAGTAAGCTGCGGCTCGGTTTTAACCTTGCCGAGAGGGTTCCCGGAGCAATAGAATAGCAACCGGGCTTTTCTTGCGGCCGAAACTCTTGCGGCCGTTTAAGATTAAAGGCTTTCCAGCGGCGCGTGCGGCCGCAAGGGATAACAAGGCGCCGGCCGCAAGCCTGCTGGAGCCCCAGGCCGGAAGGGAATAGAATAGGCAAATATCCTACGGCCGATAATAGAAGGAGGCCCCAACTTATTAATCAAAAGTTAAAGTTTTAATACTTAAAGAGTAGGGAAGCTGGACACTTACAGCCTACAGTCTCAATGTGGTTCTTCTTTATTGAGAACAAAAGTAGCTCTGACTACTACTTATGAGGTGCAATAAGAGGGCTTAAAAAATCTCCAGAAATGGTGGTGATTAAGTGCCTTTACAGCGTTATGGTGTTATGGTGCAGCAGATCTCCAGTATACTTACCATCTCCACCAGTATCTAAAGAACGAAGATATAGCAATTCTTCTGCAGCTTTGTCCCTCACGGCTTCCAATTCTCCAATATTGTCACTTAATTTAATAACATTCATAAAGGCCTCATAGTTGCAATTGGAATCACGAATCTGAAAAAAAGAGACAAAAGTTTCTGCCACCAAAACAAAAATCAATTCTCAAACAAGTAAAAGTCTTAGTAAAAGTATGTCATAACCATGTATCATTAATAAAAACTATAATCAATATTCAAAATAAAACTTACTTCCAATGTTCAGAATCAGCTGCTGCTGCTATCCACCCACCATAATATCAGTGGGGGAGGTGGATTTGTCTAGAAGACAGCTGCTAAATTTTCAGACAAAGTGCCCCACCCAAAATGGTCTCCAGACGGCCTGTCTATCAATAATAGTTTATGCTCTTACCAAATCAAATTGTTCTTAAAACCCTTTAGACCTGTCTATCATCCAATACCCCACCCTCCTCTTAATGACCTTTCAGGATAGAGACAAACACTCAGCTGAAGGCCCATACACTCATTTTTGAAAATTAATTTAATATTGAATAAAATTTTAATTTATTAATGATCAATTCATGATTAAAATATTCTTCTCTTGCTAGAACAATACAGTGGTCCTAGTTTTAACACTTTTCCAATATTAAAGTGGCATGGTCAGCATTTTAGTAACCTTGACATAGATTGCTTTGTATAAATAATTGGTAGACTGTAGTTTACCCAACTCTGTACTATCCTTCAGATCCCTGTGCTTGTGATCTCTCACTTCTTTCCAGGTAGAGCTCTCAACTCCTTGAACTACTAATCTCTCATCTGGTTGGAGCTATCATCTCCATTAAGACAGTGAACATTTTTTCACTGTTAACATTTGGTATTTGTTGATGGATTTTGTGAACTGGACATTCTAGGCATTTAGTGCAAAATGTAATGGACCCCAGAAGTGACATATTAATAGTATGCTCTTATGGTTATTTAATGGGAAAATGTATATAAAAAGGTAACTATTATATGCAATTTTATTTTAATAGCAGCAGATATTCGCTTTCTTTCTAACATGATCAGAAAGCTCTGAGGAATAGGATAAACCATGGATGCAGATTATCTCTCTATTCAGTTCTACTGAAATACTGCAATTATGAAGTGCCACTTGACAATAGGAGTTAGTGAAAAAGCAAATGCTGGTAGGAAAGCTCTCCTCCTCAGGCTACAAGCAAAACAGCAGTCCAAAATGGAGAGCCCATGAAAAAGGCAGCATCAATTCAATTATGTGTTTCTCTTAATTTGAAAAATGTATTTGTGCTTACTGCTTGCACTTCACAAATGTGACGTTTTTCTCAAACTACAGAGAATGTTACTGGCTACGGAGGTTTCTATAGACAGACTTGTAAGATTCTTCACGTTTATAATTATCACATATAATAGTTGTGAGCATGCAGGTTGTTGCTAACACTGCGGGCTCGCCACTGTGGCCCTCGCAAAGCGAGGGGCCGCATTTGCGGAGGTGGAGGCTCCCACCTCGACCGCAAAGTTTACGGACTTAGCATCCACAAATACGAGCTGCAGGACTTAGAAAAAAAACATTACGACCTCGCAAAAATACGACCTTAGTGCACACATGATAACATTAAAAACACTTAAAACAATAAATACACACAACAAACACATAAAAAGCTTAACTACAGCAAGGGGAGGCACCCAGGACCTCTGAAAGTGAAGTTACACCTCAATTTAAAGAAAAATTCAAGAGTTTAGACACCCGAAAATCCCCTAAGTGAGAGAAAAAATGGCAGCCGAAAAAAAAAACGAACACGAAAACGAGGCTACAGGACCCTAAGCACGCAAAACACCACGAAACACATACAGATTTTCCCGAAAAAGCCGTACGAGGTCCAACATCAAGGACGCAAAATCAGCCACAGCCGCGTACCACACATTAGGCGCCATTTTACAACACTAACTTACACAATGCAGAAGTACACAGCTACCCTAACGGATTCTCCTCGCGCACGCACACTATTTACACTACACATATTGATGACTTACACAGCAGCTCCACAACAGTGAAAACACACATTGTATGGTGCAGCACCATGAACACAGATTGTCAGCTCTTCAACACATTGCTTCCTCCATATATTACTTGAAAATAGGTAAAGTATATTTATTTATAAATTATTTCATTAGTATACAAAAAAAAACACCGCCAACGCTGCTCATAGCACACAAAAAAAAACAACAGCCTCGCAATGAGCGCCAAAGGCGCTCAGCGCGAGGCTCGCAATGAGCGCACAAGGATCTTGGAACACCAACAAAATTAATGTCGCAACCAAACACCATTACCTGCCTTATAATCTTATTGACGTCATTTTTTGACGGGCAAGTCGCTAGTCCTTTATATTATTCAGATAAATAATATAGGACTACATATGTCCTAAAACTCCAACAATATCTGCTTTTAAACGGGGATGCAGTTATTGGACGCATAGTCAAAAAAATAAACATTTTTATTGAAAGTTTCATGCATCAAATGTAATTTAAAAATAGAAATGATTTGTAATATAAAATATAGAAATGTAGCCAGTTACAAAAGCTCATCCCGATGTCACTTTAAGATGGATTTCTCACAGTGCAGACATTGAAGCACTTAACCGAAAGCTGTAAGCTCCTCTGAAAGGATCCCAGTGCACACAGTGACTGATTTGTGATGAAAAAGACTGCATATAAACAGTCAGAAAAGGCCGCCATCGATCCGGCTTCTCAGAAATAATTTTAATAGCCATCTTGGGTTTGAATTCAAATTTGTACTTTAGATCCATTGCAAATGCATAACAACATATATTGCTCATGGGACTCTGCAGATATCGTTAATAGATCAGAATAATCATTTAATATGAAAGTAAAAGCTATATATGAGGCTCTGCTATGCGACAGTGGTTCCCAAACAAGTACTGATGGAACATCAAGGCAGGCCAGGATTAGAGATAACACATTGTGTATATTTGAGTGAAATAGAGGATCAAAAGCACATTGAATACCAATTGCTTTATCTGAAATCACACTGTGCTATCCCTAAATCCTGACCTGTCCTCTAATTACAGGTACATTTCCATTAGTCCTGCTGAAGGCACTGGGGGTTTTAGCTGCCATAGATAGAAGCTTCATCTGTAAGACTTCTCCCACCGTAGGAAGTAGAAAACAAAATGGTAGATTTCACTGCAGTATAACTGCATATTAAAGGCTAAATTATTTTTTACAGTCTAATTTTTTTTACTCATTATAAAATGTGATTCTTCTATATTATGTTAAGTTTTGATATCATTAAAATGTCATTTCATTACTATAACACCCACATAATGTCCTGACACTATCGTACTGTATACTGCAGCATACTGTAAATACTTTGCATTATTATCAGCATCTTCTACCTTTGATCAGAGCACACCACAGTTTGTATTCATGATCATATAGTGCAATAAAATGCCTTTGTGATTGATTACCAATTAATACAATGGGAACTTTATTATTTAACATTAGTAATATAATTTTGAAACATAAAGATTAAGAACAATCATAAAGTGGCTGATAAAATGTCCATTCGGCTAACAGACTATACAGAATAATGACACTGTGCCGAGCAAACCTCTGTTTTCCGGGAGGAAAAATGACTATTGAGACTGCATAATTTTCCGAACGATTTCACTTTAGAGGAAAAAGCCTTTGCGATTTTGACTTTCTCAGTAGCAAAAAATATCTTAATTTCCAACTGGAAAGCCAAAACTGCTCCAAACTTTTTCGATATCGTGTGGAAAATAAAATATATACGAGAACTAGAGAAAGATTATGAACAAAAGGGTTTTATTAATGGTGACATACTAAAATGGAAAATTTGGGACCAAAAACAAGACACAAATATCAACATTTAAACGTCAGTAGGGTTGAATGGTGAATGAAAGAGTACGAATGGCAGAGAGGATAATTTATAAATTGTTGTTGTAAAATTATTTGACTATGTTATTGTAATATGTTTAAATCTGTTTTTGCAATAATGAAAAATAAATATTAATAAAAAAAAAAAAAAAAAAAAAATTATTTAACATTAGTAATATAATTTTGAAACATAAAGATTAAGAACAATCATAAAGTGGCTGATAAAATGTCCATTCGGCTAACAGACTATACAGAATAATGACACTGTGCCGAGCAAACCTCTGTTTTCCGGGAGGAAAAATGACTATTGAGATTTTTCTAAACAATTACATATATTACAGCTGACAACAGCATATGGTACAATGTTGCTCTGTGCCTTAAAGCTGAATATTTCACTTTGGCAAATTAACTCTTATATTCTCTTTCTTGCTGTAAAATTTTGTTGTGTTTTTGGATTGTTATTTGTAAAAGTTGGAGAGCAATAATCACAATGAACTACCCCATATATATCTGCACTATATATTATTAATTGATTAAAATCTTTGATAATATTATAATTTATATTCATAACAATACACATGCAATTTTAGATAAAAAAGGAAATTGACTCACTTTTTCTACACTTACCATCCAAATGATATATTGATTAATATAATCAGGATCACTGAGCTGGTTTATTAAAGGAAGAAGAATTCCTCGTGCAAGGATTTCCTAAAAAAAGAGGACAAAAAGAGAGGTGATGCTTGCTGAAAAACCTATTGGTAATATATCCTGTGTGATCTACAAAACATAGTACTAATTGGAGGCACTGAGGTTACTTTGCAATGAAGGAATATGAAACTTAAACATTTTTCTAACATAAATATGAAAGAACAGAATTAAAACTGAAATCTGGAAGATTTGTCAGTTTAATCATTATTCTATTTTATCACAGTTCTCCCCTCATAACAAGGCCACCATCTTACTAATGCAGCAGTTGCACTTTAACGGTACTTTGTTACCCCAAAATCCTGTTATCATTCTGAAAGAATATGAAAACTGGCGATGCATTGAGTTGTCACCAGAGGCATTTTAAATTACGAAGATGGAGGTCTTACTATCAAGGGAAGACTGTTGATAGCAAAGTGGCTGCTCCCACAGTGGAAAATAGAAATCGTAAATAGATAGCTAGCATTGTTAACTCTTTAACAATATATTATGTTATAAGATGGAATATGGTGAAACAGACATTTTGGGCCAGACCTCAGTCGTCCTCTAGAAACTTTTTTTGTATGCATAACGAATAGAGCAAAAGTTAAATAATAATTACAATTGTAATCCATTTGCACACTGCATTTGCAACAGTTTTAAGATTTCATTAATTAACATGTGTCCGAGCACTCTACTGTTGGTTTTTAATTCCATCATTGAACATTTAAAAAATAATTATAGGAGGTTTAGCTCCGCAGAACTATCCAGATAATACTCTAAACAATTATGATGTGGAAATGTAAGTGAGCTCCATAACTCACACTGACCAGAATTTACTAAGCATCTTAATTGGATGAGATAGTGCATAGTAAATACAGGTATGCATATTTCCTATGGGCATACAGAGATCAAAGCCGTTCTAACCTTATCTCCACCAATCAAGAGGAGTACCCCCCCCCCCCCATGGCTTGGTTCTCTGACAAAACCTTAGAATAGAATATGTCAGAAGGAGATCTTAATTTTGCAATTCCCGTTGCAAAAGGATAAATACTTATTTAACCATTGCATGTCTTGCTATTCCACAAACAAAAGAGTATGTTTATAATGACTAAAACTTGCTCTTTTAAAGGCTGATTTGAATTACCCTCAGATCAGCACACTACTACCTTTCCTTGTTCTTTTGCCTATTTTTGCCATGGCCTAGATATTCTTTTGTATTTTTTTTTTTTTTTTAATTTTTTATGTATTTCAGCTATTTGTTTACATAATGTATTTCAGTCCGTCACTGTGCCATTAACCTTTTTCTTGACTACATCTCTTTATGTTCCTACAATAATATCAATAAGCTAAAAATAAAAACATATGAGAATATAGAAATAGAAAAAAATCACTTTAAGATCTGAAGGAACCTCGTAGAGAATAAAATACAATTAAAATAAAACTGAATTCCAGTTTCTACTGGTGCTAAACACAATAAGATTCGTTTTTTTTCCAATGTTAAAAACAAGAGTTTTAATATTTTTTAGTAACATCAAAATTGTGTTACTTACCTTCTAACACGTTGTTTTTACAGTGAAAAAAACTCATGTGTCACAGTTCCCAGTTTCTATTTAGCTCTATGTCGATGTGTTTCATTTTTAAATATTGCAAATAGCCCTGGTAATACAGCCATTCAAAAAAAATATGATTTTAATGATAATCTATATTATACCACAGATTCGATTGGAAACACTGATATATTAAATAGGATTATATAAATGGGTTATTATGTAGGCTTACCCTCACAAAGTATCGCATGATCTTATTCTGGAATTCTCCAGGAGGTAGCAATAAATACAGTAAAACTTCACATAAATCCTTAAGGAACCCTAAAAAAAAATAAGATATATGTCAACTCTAGTTACTGCAAAAAAAAAAAAAAATGTAAAAAAAAGTCAAATTAATAACATGACACATGCATAATATCTATTGGTTTTTATGTGAATCTCATGCTTAGGAATCTCTTTAAAATAATTAACAATTAAAAAAGAATTGATAAAAGTGAAAAGAGAAAAGCTAAGGGACGGATAGTTCGATATAGATCATAGCCATGCAGATGAAGACAGGACATAGCAAACTGCCTGAATGAATACTCGGATGTCATTGGGGAAGGTGCATTTCCATTGAGGGCTGCTGTATTGAGAGATAAAAGTAATTAACATGGGTCAAATTTTCAGCATATGAGGTTTTACTGGTATTATCAAAGCGAAAGGAAATAAAACTAATTGGGCCCAGGCAACGCACAATCCAAGAGTATTGAAAAAGCTTATATTGGTACTTGCAGCACCATCAGTTGAACTTTTTAATTGGTTATTATTGTCAGGAGTAGTTTCCGATGACTGGAGAATTGCCACTGTAGTGCCATTATACAAAATATGGTAGTAAGGAAGACTACAGGCCGGTAAGTTTAATATCAGTAGTATGGAACCACTGGACACACTTTTGAAAGAAACAACTATTAAAAGATCAAGTCAAACTAATCTTTGTAACTAAAAAGTTATAGACCAGGTCTGGAGCAGTAAATATAACGTATCAAGATGTTAGTTAAACATTTGACACTGTCCCACACAATAAGGTAATCCTTAAACTTCATTGTACTTTAGTGGATAATACATTGGCTGTATCAGAGGGTCACAGTTAACCGAATACAGTCATAAGAAAAGACGGTTACCAGCGGAGAGTCACAGGGCCCAGTTCTGGGTCCAATTTTGTTTATTCTATGTATTATTTATTCATATGTTTATTAGTGTATTGCTAGTGAGCCTCAAGAAAGTTTGCAGATAATAACAATATTTAACAATCCAGTAGGTGTAAATCAACCTAAAATCCAACACAGATTAATGCAAAACTATGCATTTAGGGCACAAAAAACAAAAAGTAGAACATAAAATTAACAGTAAAATAATGATTGCAACAGAAGAGAAAATGAACTTATGAGTTATGATCACATGACTAAAAAGTAGGCAAACAATTTAACAAAGCTGTAGGACAAGCACATAGGGAATGCTTGGTTGTATTGAAAGGATGAATTCGCAGCAGAAAGAGAAAGGTACTAATGCCACTCTGTTAATTCCTAGTTAGACCTCACCTAATACACCATGCCCAGTTTTGGAGACCATATTTTAGAAAACATATTAACAAACTAGAAACAATTCAAATGAGGGTGAGGAAAGACTTAATGAACTGAATATGTATAGCTTAGAGGACAGAAGGGAAGGGGATGACATGATAGAAACCCTCAAATATATATAAAAACATTTATAAAAAGTTTAGTAAGGCAGTAACTTCTAGAAGAAGGAAAACACAAAGGGTAATGTGAGAAAGTACTACTTTAAAACCGGTTCTCTTGTGGAAGTGGCAGGCTCAAACAAAGTTAAGGAATTTAAGCATGCCTGGCATAAGCAAAATGCTAGCCTAAGGATTAATTAATTCACACTTTAAGGTAAATAGAACAGGCAGATTATATGGGCCTTTTTTGGTACCCATGCACTTTATATACACTGAACTAGACATTTTTTCTAAATGAAATGCTTTTTTGTTTTTTTGATGCACACACCATTCTCCCTATGTGGCACATCTTGATAGGTACAATACATTACACTCCTTGATAGTTACCATAGTTTCAACAGTGGACAATAATGAAGGAATTCAAATTATTATGTACTTCATTCAGTTTAAATCCTCTCACCACACTAATCAGGCACAGTGCGCTATTGATTAGGGGATGAGGATGAGGAGGGGGGTTGAGGATGAGGAGGGAGGATGAGGATGAGGAGAGAGGATGAGGATGAGAAGGGAGGATGAGGAGGGGGGTTGAGGTTGAGGAAGGAGGATGAGGATGGGGGGTGGAGGAGGGGGTGGAGGAGGGGGTTGAGGATGGGGGGTGGAGGAGGGGGTGGAGGAGGGGGTTGAGGATGGGGGGTGGAGGAGGGGGTGGAGGAGGGGGTTGAGGATGGGGGGTGGAGGAGGGGGTTGAGGATGGGGTTGAGGATGGGGTTGAGGATGGGGAGTGGAGGAGGGGGTTGAGGATGGGCGGTTTGAGGAGGGAGGTTGAGGATTTTGCTTCAAAGTTCTTTTATTTGAAACATTTTTTTTTACCCTGAAATTTCCTTCTTAAAATGAGGTGCTTGTTATACGCCGATAAATACAGTACTTAATAATTTTAAAGATCATTTTGTTTAATGAACAAAAAGCATTTTTTATGAGCTATAAAATAAATAAATTGACATAAAATTATTTATTTATAGTAATCTCTTAAAGAACTGAATGACTTGGCTTAAATGTCATTTCAATTCACTCTGCTAAGTAGGACAACATGCTTAAGGGATATTGTCGTTTCATAAAAATAAAACATGCAGCCAACCTTCTTCATCTTTGGAAGAAGTACATACGAGGTCACGACAGACAACTTTTTCCATTTCAACTTCAACATCAAAAAAAGTATCTACAAAATCTTCTGCTGTATCTGTAACGTTAAGGGAAAAAAATATGTTTATTAAAACAGAGAGATAATTTAACAGATGTTATAATAGCCAATTAGTAAATGCTATCAATCCATATAGTTCCTGTACAAGGTCAAATTAAGTCAGTTTATTATTTAATTTAGATAAATGTAGCAAAGGACTGAAATAATCCTCTATATTGTTGATGGAATAGGAGAGTCTTATGGATGTGCACAGGTGCCAATATTAGGTATTTTCTATAGGGATACTATTACCACCATGAGGACAGACCTTGGGAATGAGAGAGACTATTTTTTTCACACAAAATCAAAAACAGAAAATCTTAAATAGTTGTATATTGTTGTAAAAAGAATATCTTCCACTATAAAGAATTTTAAATGATAAAAGACATAAAATATTATATGATATTTTTGTGTAAGTTAGAGCATATGTGCAATGTCACTGTGTGTGATTTGACTGTAAAGAATGGGTGTATTTAGGTTTTATGCTGGCCTAGGTCATTTACATTTGATATAAAAAAAATAGATTTAAGTCTAATTTCCTACTTTCGTGGAAAATGTTTCATATTTGCAACTATTTTTCTCAAATGTTTGATTACTACTGTACACTTGTAACTGCATGTCTTTTTACTTATTATTGACATCAAATGCTCGTACACATCCGGTAAATCCTTTTACACACATGGCCCTCATTCAATTGCAATTTGGCCAATTGAATAGGGCTCTAAATAAGCACATAACATATTTTTTTTTAAAGAAGTTTTTAGTTAGTAAGCAACTATCCAAAAGCAAGGTCTTCACTAACTAAAAACTTCTTTAAAAAAAAAAAAAATCGCAATTGAATGAGGGCCCATGACTCACATGATTTTGGGACATCTCTCCTGATACCTTACAAATAACGAGTACAGCAGATTTTTCAACATAAAAGGGCATCGGGTAGCTCACATATCCCTGACTAAATATTTTGTTCATAGTGAATTGTTACTTGACCAAAAACATAAAGTTACTAATAAGACAGCAACGTCACCATATTTGCTCTGCATCATGAAATAAATGATGGAAAATCTGGAAAAATAGCTTACATGTCTACAAATTACTCAAGAATTGAGTGTGATATTTTAATTTTTAGTTATTTCTTGTTTAGCCCCTAAAGTCCTTTCATAAGTTTCAGACTGTGACTGTCTCATTGATTATATTTCATATTTATATATATTTTACATTTTATTTTACATAGTACAGAGGATAAAATACATTTATTTAAACTTTTTAAATTGTTGGGTTGAATCCTCCTTCTTCCCTTTTATTTATTTATTTTTTACATTACTACTTGTTATATACTTTAAATAATTATTTTTAGAGCATTACAACTCCCATATTGGTATCCTACCACCCCTGTACAATTGTTATATATACAGGTTGTCCCCGGATTATAGACGAGATGCAACCCTGATAATATCTTTAGGTCAAATTTGTATTTAATTTGGATCCTGATGAATAATAATAATATTAACAACAACAACAACAATACTATAATGGCTCATATGTTGTAATAATAATACAGTGTAATCACATATATAGTTGTGAGCATACGAGTTGTTGCTAACGCTGCGGGCTCGCGCAGCGAGGGCACTGCCCGAGGGTCTCAGTTGCTGCAAGGAGCGCCAAAGGCGCTCCATGCCAGCAACTGCGACCCTCGCAAACTTCACGTCGCAACCCAAACAGTACGACACACACATTACGACACTCACAAACAACATACGACACACGTTCACACACATTACGGACTCGCAACACTCGGACGCAACTCGCGAACATTACAAAATGTAAAACACAATACATACACACACCACATACATAAAAAACTTACCTACACCAAGAGGGAGCACCCAGCACCTCAAAAATACAACTAACACCTCGATTTTACTCGAAATAAAACAGTTTAGAGACTAAAAAAAAATCGAAGCGAGAGAAAAAATGGCCGCTGAACAAAACAAAAACGAGGCTACAGCACTCTAAACTCGCAAAACACCACAAGAAACTCGCAAAACACCACAAAACACCTACGGATATTCCGATACAAACGTATACCACACATTACTCGCCATTTTACGCCAATGCGGAAGTACACGACAACGGTTTGGGCTCGCGCACGCACAGTGTTACACTGCACACATTCAGCACGCTTACACAGCAGATCCACACCACTAATGCTACAGCAACATCAAAACACATTCACAGCTCTTCCACACAATGCTTTAAAATAGGTAAAGTATATTCATTTATTAATGTATTATAGATTTCATTATTACACACTAAACAGCATTAGCTACCTTACAATTTCATTGCCGTCATTTTTTGACGGGCAATTCGCTAGTACTGTAATAATAATAATATTAATACCCCTGTTCTGTAATAATAACTATTGTGCTCTCTCTTTGAATTCACACAAACAGAACAGCCCGATTTTAAGTATGGGTCTTTTGTAAATTGGGTCATCTGTATAGCAATATTTTTTCTTGCAACCAAAAAAAAAATTACTATTTGAGGAAGAAAAAAGCAGTCAGGGGATTAAAATAAACGATTACCATTTCATAGTCACTCGCTTTCCCACTAGGCAGTGCCATTGCTTGCTTTGCTATGGGCTAACAAGAACAATATCCTATACAAAGTGAATACTTGAAATATAACAGATCCTTACACAGCCTGCACAGCTCTGATTTGTGCCACCGGCTGGTGCAGTTTAATATTTATGATGCAGATGCAGGGGAAGGTTTTTCATGTGCCTTTTTCACTACCTATCTGAAGGTGCAGAGGATGGTGAACAAAGTGTCACCATAATAACATGGCCATGTTATTATGTTTTTCTATTACCTTGTTTATGTCAGACTGGTGTACCCTTAGATATATGTTTTTCAGTACTATATATATACAGTGATTTCACCATGTATATAAGTATCTTATGTGTAAATAAATCCATAAATATAAGTAACAGATTATTATAAAGGCTTATGTTGCAATTCATAGTTCATAAATGCACTACATTCACAAGCTTATATTTTACCTTTCTTTTGCTCTTCTTTTTCTGCCATTCTTTGTTGAGCTTTTCTGAACACTCGAAGATGAGTGGCAAAGTCATCTACTAAACGGGTTGTAAAGTAAGGCTGCCAGTCTATTTCTTTTGATCTTAAAGAAGAATGAAATATACTCAAACTGTATCAACTTAGTCTTTACATACATACAAACAGTATAGTGTATTTATATAAATAGTACAGCATTAGGTGGATTGTTTTACTAAATTTACATTCAAAATGTCCATAAGAAATGTCATCAACTATCATATAAAGACATTTTATACAGCTATATTTTAGAAAGGTCATGGATATGCCAATATGCAGAGTAACAATACCCTATAAAACATTAATTTACTGAACATATTAACTTCAACTCTTTCAATGCTTAGTTGATGAAAATGCATTAAATCAATTTAGAGTACCCCGTATGGGAATTTTGGTATTCATTGTTTTCACCACTCGTCGTGCCTTCTGGAACTAATTAACGATGAGTACCAATGGTCCACTGTACTCCCTTTCCATCATATTTTACTTGCCATGGTACATAATACACTCCTAAAAAGTATCAATTAATAGCATCAATATTTCACTATCCTCTGCACATCTAATTAAAAAATGTCTTCACCCAAAAATATCTCAATGCATCCAGTGCTTGGTGTAAATGACTTATCAACCTAATCAACACAACTTCTTACCGACCAATACAAAACTGTGTGTGCAACAAAGCACAGCCATGATTAGCTACCTTTGGATATTCCTGGCAAATGTTGCTGCTTTATAACCACTAAATATATATATACCACTAAGTCATAACATATCCAAAAGTTATTTTAAAAAAGCAACAGAACCTCTGCCATAATTGATGCATGGAATCCATTAAAGGATGATTTCATAGCTAATAAAATGGTAGTACAATATTATTTGCAGGTATTGAAAATGTGATCTTAAATCTACATTGGAACTCACAAAAAAAATCCTGTTGAGACATGTTTTAATTTGACACGGAATGACCCTCAAATGGAATGTGCTAAGGAGTAGTATGTTGTATTAAAAATGTTTTTAAAAAAAGTAAAAAAAAATAAAAAAACAGTCAAATCAGCTATGTTATGTTTTTAGCCACAATACCAAATCCTTCCATGTAATCAGTTTCAACAGGATATCCATAAGATGTCACTTGTGTTTAAAGATTTTTGCTTTCAGACTAGTGTATTTTTTAAAATACTGCATGCATATTCAGGAAGCATACTATGCACTCTAAAAAAAACTCCATATCTTGGTGTGTATTGGCCATAATCTGCATGTTTTAAGGTATTTGTCGACAAGGACTGTTCAATATGATTAGTAATCCATTAAAAACTAAACAATTATATTTAAAGAAGTCAAATTAGTGTGTACAATCTTCACTTTTCATTGATTCACTTTACAAAATTACCATGGAACTTCATAATGGTTTGATTTAATAAGACACTATTACATTTACCTCTAAATTGAAAAAGAATGTCCCGGCACTCACCAGGGTGAAACGCAATCCCTTACTGAAGTATAATGATGAAGACAATGGAGATGTTTCAGGCTGATACACAGCTTTTTCTCATGCCATCACAGCCTAAGAACAGGCTATTTATCAGCATGTAATGTTACTGTTGTCTTCAACTTTATTGCTTCAATAAGGGATTGTATTTCACCAGAGCAAGGCTTGCATCATTCATTTTACTCTGTGTATTGTGAAGTTGTGGAGTAACCCTACGAGCTCTGAGCAGAGTAGTGGAGAAATATGAAATATTGGGGCTGGCTGAGCAATGAAGTGTAGTTAGTGTATATCTCTCATATTTATCTAAAGATGATTTTTCTCATAGTCAATATAAATCTCTTCATAAATATCTATCTATATAAATGTGTTAACTGCCTCCCCACTAAATCTACTAAACAAGTTAGGAACCGGACCCACACTGATGAGAGGCAGTAACCTCAAAACAGCTGTATGTGGGTGAGTTTCCTGGCTTGTGCATAATCCATCCAGGGCTTTGCTTAAAGCTGTGTAATACAGCAGGCATATGCCTAAAAAGGAGCCATATTTGAAATGGTATTGGTTTTAAGAGAGAAGCCTTTGTGGGCACATTTGTATGTCCCTGTCCAGGTTCCCAGAATGCAGTGAAATAACTGTATTTCTTGGAATTCTGAGCAGGAAATTAGTCTTAATTTATTTTAGATGTTCAAATGTCAACACAAATGTACTATTTATTCACACTATATATATATATATATATATATATATATATATATATATATATATATATATATATATATATATATTTATATTTATATATTATCTCAATAGTACATTTGTGTTCACATTTGAATGTCTAAAACAAGTAAAAAAAAACTGTTTCCTGCTCAGAATTCCGAGAAATACAGTTATTTCACTGCATTCTGGGAAGCTGAGCTGGGACATGCAAATGTGCCCACAAATGCCTTGCTCTTCAATCCATAAACCATTTCAAACATGGCTTCCTTTAAGCTTATGCCCGCTGTATTACACAGATTTTATGCAAAGCCAAGGTTGGATTATACACATATATACTACATGTTTGCAGTTCCTTTTTTACAGTTCCTTTTTAAAAATATTTTGTGGTCTTTTAAAGGACCACTTACTGTAAAGTCCATATATTTGTTTGCTGGGCATAGGTTATTAAAAACAGCATGCCATTTAAAATGAAATAAATTGTGCTGGGCTATCATGGAGCTTGGAAGCAGACTGGGCTGATGTCACAGGCCCTGCCCCATGATATTTAGCTGCTCCCTAACTGCATACATACCTCTATTATAATATATGTGCAGCTGCCCCATAGACCCCACCCAGTGCATGTGCCATCCTCCCCTGCTTCTCTTTATTGAGCATGCTCAGTATGAAGCAGAACCTACACTGGTCAAACATTTACATTCAGCACACAGACTGAGCTGGCCACACCCCTGATAGACACAGGTAGGAGGAGATACACAGCTTTATTTTAAACTGCATACTGCTCTTAATAGCACATGGCAATGAAACATATGAGCTTTACTTGCAAGCACAGTACAGTGGTCCTTTAAGTAAAATCAGATCTTCCTCTCAAGCCTACAAATGACCTCATTTATAGAGATAGTAAACTAAAGTGTTAATCTTTTAAATAAATCATGCTTTAGATTGTAAGGTCTTTGGAGTAGGGACCTCAGCTCTGGTGAACCATTGGTTTCCTTAAAGCATTGTACTGTATTTATTTATTTTTACAGATTTTAAAAATTAGTTTTCCCTTTCCAAATTGCATATTATATTCAGTCTACTTTACGGTCCCCTTGTAAATATCAATATAGAAAATGTTAGTGCTAAATAAATTAAGAGTCATAAAAAGTAATAATGAAAGTCCAATGCAGAACGGAGTTTTTGTGAAAATGCCTACAAAAACTCTACAGGGAGTATAAAAAGTGCTTTATTGCAAAACCAGTGTTTTAAAACAAAATTAATATATATGAATGACTAAGAGCTCCATTGTTCACAGCGATTATTTGCATGTAATACACACATTTCTACTTCCAAAGCGTAATGTACTTACCTAGTGGAAAACTGAACAAGCGCATTTTGAACCGTTTGCCTAATTTCAAGGAGAAACGATTCATCCTCACTTAGCGTGTAATACCAATACTGCACATAATCCCGCAGGGAAAACTGTATTACCTACAAAACAAACAAATTAACACATAAGTATACATTTTTACTAAAAAAATTGTATACACAGTGGTATAATAAATAAACTACAAACTGTAATATCTGCCTTCACAGCACGGTAGGAATAGTTACAGGCATGCCAGGCTCTATACTCATGGCGGGCAAACTAACACTTGGAGAAACCGTCTAGGATTTCTAAATCTGTCTGTATACTCAGGTTCTCTCTGCATTAGCACACAAGTTACAATGACGAACAGATCCAATATGCTCAACAAGAGATATATTACAACTCTGGCCCGGTGCTGGTTCTATTTATTAGCAGACACTTCTAAAGAAAGATTTTATATAAAAAGGCTAATGCTTTAAGTTTTTTACATACTCCAGCATGAGGTTTTTCCTAAATAACAGTCATCCTTAATTCAGCAAAGTTCGGACCACATCCCAGTAAAGATCTCCTAAAAGCATGTCAAAATACGTTTTGAAATATGTGCATATTTCAGTGAGAAATTATATCAAACCTGTCTTTACATGAGTCACTGACTAATCCCAGCCAGACCCACAGCTACAGCTCCATGAGCAAAAGAAAAACCCTTAGTAAATCTAACTGTGCAGATCATGTGATGCTGGCATCACCTAAACAGTTCAGTTATAGGTTAACTCATCAGTGCATTCCTGAGTGCAGGGAAAATCTGCTGTACCCACTCACGCTGTCTGTTTTACTCATGCAACAGGTAATAGGCAAGAGAGACTTTGTTATGGAAACAGATTTAAAACTGTAGATTATTAGTGTAGTAAAAAAACAAACAAACAAAAAAAAGCCTTTAACATGCAATCTTTTTGTAAGAGCACTTACAGTGAGGTAAATGGCCCTTTAAATAATCTGATCTTTGAAACAAACACCTAAACACATCAAGTATTACTTTTTGCTTTGCTCATGAACTATTTAGTTTTCATTTATTGCTTTATTCCTAAAAGCATTAGCTATCTAATCATTGTTTTACACATTATTTATATGTATATATCATTAAAACGTACTCCGCAACAAGAACAATGAAATATGAACGTACCTGCTGCAGGGGCTCATCAATCATATTGGCACCTGTCACTCTTCTGTCAATCTTAATTGGTCTTGCCTCACGTTTCATTTCCTCCAAACACTAAGAAAATAAAAAGGAAAGGTTAATATGATATAATCAACAAATTATTAATCTTATTAGTTACCATCCTGTGAAATTCTTTATTGTATTTTTAAGCATTTTAAAAACGGACATTGAAAGTATTTTTCCTTTGTCATATCTGAAAGAAGGTATTTGAGAATGTGTCACTGTATCAAGCAGAATAAACTGATTCAAATATTTCTCTGATCTGGGGAATTGCCCATGTCAGCCAGTAATATGGTTGTATGACTTGTGAGACCCATAACTAAAAAGTAGCATTGCTAAAATTAACCAATAGGAAATTATAAAATAGAAACAGTTATAATAACCACAATCACTAATACAGTGGTTTGCTAGTGTTTTGAGGCCTTAAGTGTCTTTGAGTACCCAAAACTGGTACTAGAAGTGCTATTACTAGACAAATGTCTAATAAGGGTAAACAAAATCTAGGAGATATCCAAGGATTAGCACGGGGAACTCCCCCGCCCACTGTGGAAGCAGACACAGATGGTGTATTTTCCCCACACTGGCTGCCCATTCCTTGGCACAATTACAGCAGGAAACTACATCAAATAAAAATAATAATGAGGATCCACTGATACCCCAGGACATGGCTAGCTTTGTAAGGTGTATGTGTTTTAACAGGACACAGTCATCCCAACAGGAAGGTAGTTATATTTAAAAGAACATGGAAAACTGGCTATACATTGTACTAGCCTTTTTTTTCCACTACCATTAATCAATCCTAAGAATTACAGCATTGTTTTGTGGCTAATATGTTAATTTGTGGCTCAGAGTACCTGATAAGGTGTGGGAGGGGTTCTTTACTTCGGGGTGGGGGGGGGGGATCATTGTTTTTGCCGACTGATTCTATATAGCAAAACAAAGCTACTCAATTGCACAGCACAAATAATAGTTATGTCCCAACTGATGATCCACTCTAGAAAGAAATGCCTACATCAATGTGCAGTCAGTTTTGCATTCCTCATTAAGGATAACCTAAAAAAAACAACAACGTCATTTTGGTGCTACCGAGTGCCTTTAAATTCTCTCACGGCAAATTTAGTGTGAACACAGGATAACTTGACATACGCTAAGCCTTTATAACATTTAAGGCCTAGCTTTCCTAATGTGATTGAGCCTTAGCTGAACACATCAAAAACAATTAGCTTAATATTGAAGCCAAAGTATTCTAGTAAAACAAATGTGTTGGGTTGCATTTGGCCAGCTGGCAGTAATGTGTCCAATCTTCCATGGTTTACAAATCCTTCTAATGTTTCTATGGGGAGGGGTTCAATCAATCCTATTGAAAGCACTAGCAGCTTTAGCTGCCACATTCCCATTGTACACACAAAAGCACCTCTGCCTTCAAAGTCCAAACTTAAGAAGTTGATCAGCAGAACCAAAATGGAGGTTTACTTGGAGTATAATTATGTATAAAATGTAATATATTTTTAATTATGAATATATTTTGCCTATTTCTAAGTGTAGTTATTCAAAAACATTTTTTGTAAATTTAGGACTAAAATTAGCCATTAACAGATTAATTTCTAAATAGAGGGATGTGACATGAAAACTAGCTCTAACCTTGGTCATTCCTTGCAACTGAGAGCAAAGTTTTATATATTTTGTAATGACAAAAATGAATCTAAGACTACACATTACTTAAGATAACCTCATATAAAATAAAACTGATATTTGTTTGAATAAGTAATTTTGTGTGTTACTGCACAATTCTATCCTAGGAGAATGTAAACAAACATGTAATAAGACTTCCATTGTCTTCAACCATGAATTTAGCAACAATATTTGCAGTTTTCAAAATCACTCCATTTATCCGCAATTACCGGTAATTCGTTTTTTTTTTGTTTTTTTTTTGTTTCAATTGGTATGATTTGTAAAATGGTCATTAGCCAATTGAATTAAACTAGATCAAGTAAGCAATATTTGAAAATTAGGCAGCCTTCCCTTTTCAGTGGTACATTTCTACTGAATTATTGAATTATACAATACTGCGTCCCATGTTTGACTGATGAAAATAAAATTTACGTTTAATCCTAAATCATATACCCACTTTAAGTTCACAGCCTTTATATTCTGGTTGCTTCATGGTCCATAAATCTCCCTTATTCTCAGTGATCTATTCTTACACAGATATCGCATCCACTCACAAATAATCATGTCCCCCTGTAGTTCACTTATGTACCCACCACCCCAAGCTCCTCCAAGACCGTAACCACTCATGACAAAGGGGCCCTCAACAAATCATATATGTACATGTGCTGATTGTTTTATTAACTTTCTACTAGTGCTACAGAATATGTGTGTGCTTTCAAAATAAAATATTACAATGATGCCCAAAACACCATGATAAAATGTAATAAATCAAAATTATATTATTCACAGTCTTACAACAAAGGTGATCTTTAAGTTTCCCCTTCTATACTTTTGATGCTCCTGATCAATATAATTATACTAGCCCATCAAAAATGACAGCAATAAAATTTGAAGCCTTGAAATGCTGTTTGCCACACAATGCGAGGCTCTCCCCTCCTCTAACTTGCTGGCCTCACGTTGAGGGCCTTTGGCGCTCATTCCGGGCCTCGCAATGAGCACCTTATTGTGAGCCTCCCCCCCTACTTTCCGGGCCTCGCAATGAGCGCCTATCTGCAGTGTTAAACGGGGTAATACTGTTTTATCTAATAATTGCAATGTGCTTTAACCATTTCAGTGAACAGAAATTAAAGAATTTTAAAGATCTAGAGCAAACCAACAAATGACTTGCGCAAAAAACTGGATAGAATTTACTAGGTGTGGCTCTATTTGTTTGATTAAAGTGGAAAGATACATCCTGGCAATGGAAATAACGAAGAACAAAGATATCACTGTATGGGACAATCAAACTAAACATAAATAGAAGTAAAAATACACATCTCCACTCTCCAAAAACCACATACATTTTTAATTAATAATAACGCCGAAGGCCAAAACCCTTTATTTGGAAATAATTAGAACACAATCATTCTTAAAAAATCACATTCAGTCAAACAAAATGAATAATTTAGGTTTAAAACATTATTTGTTTTTAATGAACATATTTATTAACTAGTTGATATTTGAAAATAATGAATTTTCTAGATCCCAAAAGTTTTTCACTCTAATAATGGTATTACCATAACTTACATATAGTACAATTGGGAATAAAATGACATACATATATTTAATTATTTATTAGGTACTTGTACCTCACAACGGCGATTAAAATGTTAAAAACAAGGATAGGAGGGGTGTAATAAAAACAGAGCCTTCCATGAGGCCAAGATGGCCCAAATATTGTAGGATAATCAATATCTCAAGAGCTTAAATAGCTAATGTTGATTTTATTTAAATATGAAGTTAAGGCTTGCTTTTGTTCTTGTTTTAATCGCTCAATAAAGTCATTTGTATGTTTTTGAATTTGTATGTTTTTAAATCGCTTAATTCAACCTCCTTTTAAGCTTCCATCACTTTCACAGTTAGTCAGAAACTATTATATTCATTGTATTTGAAAATAATGTAACCCCTTTATCATTATAGTATAGACTGGTTAGGGCCCATTAAGGGCATCTAGTTACCACAGACACCCACATTTTTTAAGGAGTTTCTTGTAGTGAATTAGGGGAGAAAATATGTAATTCTAAAGGGGTACTGGAGCAATTAATATTGGACGAGCGCGTGGTGAACAGAGCATAGCCTAAACAAACAGCATCTAGATGCGTGTTACAGTGGATCGCATGAGACGCTCCCGCCTGACGCGTTTCGACGCACAACTGACGTCTTTCTCAAAGGGCAAACACAGAAGTAGTGTCCGACTGAGGTATTTATAAACAGCGGTTGCTACAGCAACCATGCGTAGTCATAGAGAATGCATATAATGCAAGAAAAACAGCAAAATGCAAATAAGTAAGTATAAAGTGTAAATAAAGTTAGAATCGGATGAAAAATAAAAGACAAAAGTAAAATGTTCATGAGACAATCATAATAGAGAGATACTAAGAGCAAGGATAATGAAAAGAGACAGGTCATAATGTAATAAAACAATGTAGAAAGTGAGGAAGAGAAGTGAAGGTCTAACTATTAGTAAAAAAATTGGTGCAAAACCATCTATCTAAAATAAAATTAAAGTGAAACACATATGTAAACAAGAGGAAGAGAGAAAAGAGAAATCTATAAATATAAAATGTGTGGCTAAATATACCTGTGTATTATAGATGTAAGGTCATTGTGGGAATATAAATTCATCACATATTATAATTGTCAAACTGCGATTCGTCGTCACGCTTGCGCCGAATTGCAGTTTGACAATGATCCGATCGCAAAGGCGATCGGATCGTGAACTGCGCATTGCAGCAGTAGCCGCGCATGCGCACACCGCGGCGCGAGCCGCGCATGCGCACACCGCGGCGCGAGCCGCGCAGGCGCACACCGCGGCACAGAGGGAGAGGGAAGAGGCACAGAGGGAGGGGGGAGAGACACAGAGGGAGGGGGGAGAGACACAGAGGGAGGGGGGAGAGAGGTAGATGAGGTGGAAGGAGACACAAGGAAGGGAGAGGAGGGGGGAAATAAGACACGAGGGAGGAAGTAGACAGGGGGAGAGACTCGCAATGAGCTCCAAAGGGGCTCATTGCAAGGCCTGTAAAGTAGAGGGGGAGAGGCTTACATTGTGTGGCAAACAGCATTGCCAGGCTTCAGTTTTTATTGCCGTCATTTTTGACGGGCAAGTCGCTAGCAAAGATATAATATCAGTGAACATATGAATATTTAAGGAGAGCATCTAAAAAGGCTCCCAATATTGGTATTGTGATTGCAGTGAAGCAAAATATAAATAATATAAAAATTGATTATTATAAAAATGATAAATTGGTATTGATTTCTGGCACTAGTTTTATCTACAATCCAAAAAAATAAAAAAAATAAAAAAATAAAAATAATTTATCCTTTGCTTAAATAATATCAATATTATCTCTAGATGGTTGTATTAGAAAATCGACCTCATTAATTTTAATTCATAATCATTAATCAAAACAGGACCCAATTCTTAAATGAAGGCCGTATAACTGAAGCCTTCATTTAGGCCGCAAGGAGAGAGGGCCTTTAATTTGTATATCCATTTGGCCTCACATTGGAGGAGTCTACGGTCAATATCTCCCTATCTTTGACTCATGGTGACTTTATCAATGGCAAAAAAAGTCAGAACTTTACTTTGGATCTTGTGGTAAAGTTTGACATGTCGTGCAATAAGGGTATCCAGCATATGTTTAATACTTAAGACATGTTCCCCTATTCTACGTCATAGTTGGCGGCTAGTTTTTCCAACATAGATCTTGTGGCAAACGCAAACTGCTACATAGACTACACCTGTAGAACAACAGTTGAAAAACTCCTTGATTTTGTATTTTGTCTTTGTTGTTGGATGTTCGAATATTTTTGTAGGTGTGATGTAACTGCAGTATTTGCATCTGCCACATCTAAAACAACCTAATGGAGGTTTAAGCCATGTAGTGTTTACTCCTTTTTCTTCGAAGGCACTATGTACCAAGATATCTTTGAGGTTTGTTCCTCTCCGGTAGGTGACTGAGATGTTGGGTGTTAATACTTCAGTGAGATCTTCATCACTTTTCAACAAATACCAGTATTTGGCAATTGACTCCTTTATCACTTGGGAGTCATACCCAAAGGTTATTATGCAGCGGGTGAGATTCAGATCATTTGAAACATTTTTTGAAGAGTTACTTCCATGAAGAAGAGAAGTTCTATTAAAATTCCAAACACGTTTGAAAGCTGCTTTGAGGCAGTTTTTTGAGAAACATCTTTCTTTAAATCTTTTTCTAAATTTTTCTGCTTCTATTATGAACTCTTCGTCTGTGCTGCAATTTCTTCTAATACGAAGATATTGGCCTTTGGGTATTCCTCTCTTGAGAGGTTCAAAGTGTTGGCTTTCCCATCTCAATAGGGTGTTTGTAGCAGTGTCTTTTCTAAATGTAGTTGAGGATATTCTGCCATCTTCATCTTTCTTGATTATTAAGTCAAGAAAAGTGATTCTTGAGTCGTTAATCTCGTGGGTAAATTTGAGGCCTAATGGATTAACATTTACTTTTTCCATAAATTCTTCAAATTTATTTTTTGTGCCTGTCCATATTAATACAATGTCATCTATATAGCGCCTCCACATAAGTATTGATTCAGTATATTCTAAAAGGAGTTCATTGACGATTAGTTTCTCTTCCCACCAACCTAATAGGTTGGCGTAACTTGGGGCGCTGGGGTACCCATAGCTGTTCCTTTGGTTTGATGGTACCAGTTCCCATTATAGATGAAATAGTTATGTTTAAGAACATAGTCTAGTAAGTCTATAAGAAATTAATTGATTTTTTGTAATTTTGTACCTTTGCTATGTAGAAAGAAATTGGTTGCTTCAATACCTTCTTTATGAGGGATACTGCTGTACAAAGCCTCTACATCTATAGTGGCTAAATAGGCATCCATAGGTATTGTAAGGTCCTCAAGTTGTTTTAAGATATCATTTGTATCTTTTACAAATGAAGGTAGCATTTCAACCATATCTTTTAGATGGTGATCTAGAAATACACTTCATTTGTAAGATAAATTATCAGTTCCTGACACAATGGACCTGCCAGGGATTGGAGTTACTTTTTTATGAATTTTTGGCAGGGTATAAAAAATGGAAATAGTAGGATATTTTGGAAAAAGGTATTGGAAAGTTTGCTCATCAATAAGACCTTCAATTTTAGCTTGGTCCAAGATGTTTTTAAGATGTTTTTTATATTTTAATGTAGGATTACTCTCAAGAGTTTCATAGGTGTTAGTATCGTTTAAGATTTTTTTACACATTAGATTATATTCTGTGTTGCCCATAATAACTATGTTTCCACCTTTGTCCGCAGATTTAAATTTGAATATCTTTACATTTTTTTAGTTCTAGTAAAGCCTGGTTTTTGCTTTTAGTTAAATTATAACTTTTCAGTATAGTTTTGTAGTCAATATTTTCAATTTCTAGGGTGGCTTGTTGTAAAAACAACCAGATGTTAGCATAGTCTTTTAAGGCTGGAGTAAAACGACTTTTACTTTTCCATATTACAAATTTATCCTTTTGTTTTACATTGTTTTCTTCTAAAAGAGACAACATAGTATGGAATGCTTCCATGTCTTCTTTTCCAAGTCCCAAATGGGTCAGTTCCCTTTCTTGTTTGAGTTTGTAAAATTTATGTAAAGCTAATTTCCTTGCAAATAAATTCAGGTCTTTTATATGTAGAAAAGGGTCTGGCCTAGATGTAGGTACAAAAGATAAACCTTTCTGTAGAACAGATATATGATTCTCTTTCAGTTGGAAATTAGAAAGATTAACTAAAAATGTATCTTGTTCTAGAGAGAGTGATGCATTGTCTATTATGGGTCCCTGTTGCTTACGTTTCTGAATTTCTTTTCTGGGTCCTTTTTGACAGTCCTGCCTCTCTCTAAAAAAGTATCATTGTTGTTGAATCTTCTCCCTGTTCTTGTTTGGGAGTAGGGTCTAGTATCATCTTTCTTTAGCCAAGTGATGGAACGTCTATTCCTGAATTTTGATGGAGCTCCATCATCTAAGTCTGAGTTGTCATATTCAGAGGAGCTCACATCTGAATGGCTATACATGGGGGCGCCTGAAGGAAATTTCCTAAAAATATTTCCTGACTTAAAGTCATCCTGATCTCTAAGGAACTTTCTTTTTTTCCTTTCTTTAAGATATTTTTTAAACTTTTCTATATTCTCATTTAGTCTGGTACAATAAGTGTCATATTCAGGTGTTTCATTTAACTTGTTAAAGTCTTGTTGGTATAGGGCCACCTTAGGTTTTAAAGTTTCAAGATTAGATTGTTCTGTTTCAACTATCAATTTCATTAGATGTTGAGATCATTTTAACAAAATTTCTTTCCATTTTTTGTTAAATATATCATTGGCCAGATTTGTAGCTGGAATCACATTCACTCTTAGTCCTCTAGGGATTAAGTGATTTTTTTAAGTAGTTCTGTAAACTGCTAATTTCCCATATAATTTTGACCATTTTTTGGGCATTTTTCATCAATTCACTAAAAGCTTTTTTTAATGTCTTTATTAGTCTCAGGTACAATCTGTGTCTTGGACATGAAGCTATCATCTGCTTCTTTTTGAAGTAAATCAATATTATTTAAGATAAAAAAGGCCATATTAAATGTTTTACTCTTTTCAACCAAGGATATCTGTTTGCCCTTTGAGAAAGACGTCAGTTGTGCGTCGAAACGCGTCAGGCGGGAGCGTCTCATGCGGTCCACTGTGACACGCATCTAGATGCTGTTTGTTTAGGCTATGCTCTGTTCACCACGCGCTCGTCCAATATTAATCGCTCCAGTACCCCTTTAGAATGACATCTTTTCTCCCCTAATTCACTACAAGAAACTCCTTAAAAAACGTGGGTGTCTGTGGTAACTAGATGCCCTTAATGGGCCCTAACCAGTCTATACTATAATGATAAAGGGGTTACATTATTTTCAAATACAATAAATATAATAGTTTCTGACTAACTGTGAAAGTGATGGAAGCTTAAAAGGAGGTTGAATTAAGCGATTTAAAAACATACAAATTCAAAAACATACAAATGACTTTATTGAGCGATTAAAACAAGAACAAAAGCAAGCCTTAACTTCATATTTAAATAAAATCAACATTAGCTATTTAAGCTCTTGAGATATTGATTATCCTACAATATTTGGGCCATCTTGGCCTCATGGAAGGCTCTGTTTTTATTACACCCCTCCTATCCTTGTTTTTAACATTTTAATCGCCGTTGTGAGGTACAAGTACCTAATAAATAATTAAATATATGTATGTCATTTTATTCCCAATTGTATTTATTAACTAGCCAAGAAAAATATTTCCTCAAACTAATGTGTGCAATTGAATCAAACAATGATGTAGTGAAAGTATGGAAAGTGAGAGTATAGATTACAAGACAATAAAACAATGTTTTTGGCTTTACTGTGAAACCCACATTTATTGCGGCTGTCCATTGTCCTAATTGATAAATGAGTGGCTATACAATTCTAAGGAAATGAACATCTGTCAAGCAGACTGTTGATAACCCAATGTTACCCAAACTATTCCATGCAACACTGGGCGTTCAAATTGTGTGGCCAATTGTTCGATAAGAATGTTATATCACAATATTTCTGTGTGGAAGGCTTTGTGCCATATATAGCTAGGTCCTAGAGAAAGGTTATCCATTATGTTTTGTGTAGAAACAACCGACATTTGGTTTGGGGCCATTTTGGCATCCTTGGGCTGGTTTTGATCCTAAGAGTGTGCAAGGGAGACATGCAGGGACTTGTGGATCCAAGTCAATATTTCTGAGCCCTAAAATGGTCCAAGACAAGCTTGAACTCCTTATCTGTGTTTGACTCTACCACTTCCGCTGGAAGTCTGTTGAACTTATCTACTACAGTTCTGTAAAGTAGTACTTTCTCATAATGCCCTGAAATCTTCCACCTTCCTACTTCCAATCATAACCTTTTGTTCTTGCTTTCCTCTTTTTCTTGAAGACACTTCCCTATTGAACTTCATTAAATCATTTGATATATCTGACAATTTCTATTGTATCACCCTCTCAATTTGTCCTCCGAGTGTCCTATCTGCTGAACTATGATTGAATCTAGTCCTAAACTAGGCCGTTTACAAATAAGTGATCGTGTCAAATGTTTTACTAAAATATAGGTAAGCTATATCTACTGCCCCATTGTGGTCTACAACTTTGGTTATATAAATCAATAAAGTCAATTAGATAAATATGGCATGATCTACCAGCAGTAAAGCCATACTGCCCATGATCCTGTAAATCATTAAGAGTTTATTTATGCAATAATTCTTTCAGCATTGTTTCCATTAGTTTGCATAATACTGATGCCAAACTTACTGGTATGTAGTTACTTGAGTCTTCCTTACTGGCTTTTTTGTGTGCAGTGCTATTACATCAGCAGTATTTCAATCATCTTGAACTACTGACAATAATGATTCATTAATAGTTTCAATAATGGTGCGGCAAGTAACAACCCAGACTCCTTCGATACTCTTGGTTCACTTTTAACTTTGATAATTTTAGTAACACTTAAAGGGCCACTTAATTCAGCACAATTTGGAGTGCACCAATTTAAAGATCTCCTAAAAGCATGTTGAAATACTTTATGCATTTTTTAAATAAGTGCATTTTTTTTTCATAGAAAATTTCATAAATCAGGTCTCTGTATACATGTGTCTCTGGCTGCCCCCAGACAGACCCACAGCAACAGCACCAAGCAGTAAACAAAAGCAAAACAAATAAAAAATAAAGAAAGTTAACCCTCCACAAATTCATCTCTGCAGAGAAAGTAATGCTGGGATCACCTAAATAGGACTGTTGGGGGTTAACAACTGCTGCATTCCTAAATTCAGAGAAAAACTATAAATCTGTGTATTCCCAGTCCCTCAGTAGGCATGGCACATTGTGTTTGTAAAACAATAGGTAATTTTAACAAACAATATTGTGCTCTTTCACACCATGAAGAACACTTACAGTTAGGTAAATGGCCCTTAAATCTTCTAAAAATGGGACCTCTTATTTTTTTTATCACTTAAAGCAGCAGCCCTCAATGGAAGCCAACCCTCACCAATGTAAGCTGAAAAACGGAGCAGAAGTTTTCATTCAGGCAGTTTGCTATGCCTATCTTCATCTGCATAACTATGATCTACTTTCTTAATTATTCCTCCCTTGGTTGTTCTCTTTTCACCAATATACCTATAGAACATTTTGGCACATTTTTAATTGCTTGTGTAATTTGTCTGTTCTGTGTGGGTCTTGGCAGATCTGATCACCTGTTTTGTCTGCCTCTGTTTGGCGTTATAAATTTCTTTAACCTCCTATGACGGAGTCTGTTTTTATCTTCTAAGCTATTTTTGTTTACATTTACAAATAGCTGTTACCTCTCCAGAATGTGTTTTACTTTTCTGTACATTTCTAATGCAGCGTGAGGTAGCATCTAAAAGTCACCTGTTTCAGAGGTTTCCACTATTCCTGCAATCCACTCAAAATGCTTTCACTTGGCAAAAAGAAACAAAAATTTGATGTAAATAGGACTTCAGTTTCATTTAGATCTCATTAAAATATGTGAAATAGTTCTTGAATTTTTAAATGAAAACCTTTTAGTCGAGTTATATTATTTTGAAGAGGATTTCATATTTACATTGCTTCCAGTTATCCCTTTTGCTTCCTCTCTTTAAGCCAATCAGAATGAAGATGTCTTTTCTGCATGTCTATTCACTTAAAGAAGATTAACCACAGTTACTGCTCAGATCACAGTAATATATATATATATATATATATATATATGTATATATATATATATATATATATATATATATATATATATATATATATATACAGGGAGTGCAGAATTATTAGGCAAATGAGTATTTTGACCACATCATCCTCTTTATGTATGTTGTCTTACTCCAAGCTGTATAGGCTCGAAAGCCTACTACCAATTAAGCATATTAGGTGATGTGCATCTCTGTAATGAGAAGGGGTGTGGTCTAATGACATCAACACCCTATATCAGGTGTGCATAATTATTAGGCAACTTCCTTTCCTTTGGCAAAATGGGTCAAAAGAAAGACTTGACAGGCTCAGAAAAGTCAAAAATAGTGAGATATCTTGCAGAGTGATGCAGCACTCTTAAAATTGCAAAGCTTCTGAAGCGTGATCATTGAACAATCAAGCGTTTCATTCAAAATAGTCAACAGGGTCGCAAGAAGCGTGTGGAAAAACCAAGGCGCAAAATAACTGCCCATGAACTGAGAAAAGTCAAGCGTGCAGCTGCCACGATGCCACTTGCCACCAGTTTGGCCATATTTCAGAGCTGCAACATCACTGGAGTGCCCAAAAGCACAAGGTGTGCAATACTCAGAGACATGGCCAAGGTAAGAAAGACTGAAAGACGACCACCACTGAACAAGACACACAAGCTGAAACGTCAAGACTGGGCCAAGAAATATCTCAAGACTGATTTTTCTAAGGTTTTATGGACTGATGAAATGAGAGTGAGTCTTGATGGGCCAGATGGATGGGCCCTTGGCTGGATTGGTAAAGGGCAGAGAGCTCCAGTCCGACTCAGACGCCAGCAAGGTGGAGGTGGAGTACTGGTTTGGGCTGGTATCATCAAAGATGAGCTTGTGGGGCCTTTTCGGGTTGAAGATGGAGTCAAGCTCAACTCCCAGTCCTACTGCCAGTTCCTGGAAGACACCTTCTTCAAGCAGTGGTACAGGAAGAAGTCTGCATCCTTCAAGAAAAACATGATTTTCATGCAGGACAATGCTCCATCACACGCGTCCAAGTACTCCACAGCGTGGCTGGCAAGAAAGGGTATAAAAGAAGAAAATCCAATGACATGGCCTCCTTGTTCACCTGATCTAAACCCCATTGAGAACCTGTGGTCCATCATCAAATGTGAGATTTACAAGGAGGGAAAACAGTACACCTCTCTGAACAATGTCTGGGAGGCTGTGGTTGCTGCTGCAAGCAATGTTGATGGTGAACAGATCAAAACACTGACAGAATCCATGGATGGCAGGCTTTTGAGTGTCCTTGCAAAGAAAGGTGGCTATATTGGTCACTGATTTGTTTTTGTTTTGTTTTTGAATGTCAGAAATGTATATTTGTGAATGTTGAGATGATTTATTGGTTTCACTGGTAAAAATAAATAATTGAAATGGGTATATATTTGTTTTTTCTTAAGTTGCCTAATAATTATGCACAGTAATAGTCACCTGCACACACAGATATCCCCCTAAAATAGCTAAAACTAAAAACAAACTAAAAACTACTTCCAAAAATATTCAGCTTTGATATTAATGAGTTTTTTGGGTTCACTGAGAACATGGTTGTTGTTCAATAATAAAATTAATCCTCAAAAATACAACTTGCCTAATAATTCTGCACTCCCTGTATATATATATATATATATATATATATATATATATATATATATATATATATATATATATATATATATATATATATATATATATATATATATATATATATACATATATATATATATATATATATATATATATATACACACACACACATACATACAGTATCTCACAAAAGTGAGTACATCGCTCACAATTTTGTAAATATTTTATTATATCTATTCATGTGACAACACTGAAGAAATGACACTCTGCTACAATGTAAAGTAGTAAGTGTACAGCCCGTATAACCTGTATGTCCCCTCAAAATAACTCCACATACAGCCATTAATGTCTAAACCGTTGGCAACAAAAGTGTATATAAAATCAGAAACATGCTATCTGCCATGGATAATTGGTCCCTAATTGTGCCCACAAATGCTTCACTCTTCAATCCATAACCATTTTAAACATGGCTTCCTTTAAGCTTATACCCGCTGCATTACACAGTTTGTTTGCAAAGCCAAGGTTGGATTATACACAAGCTTATATCCTACCAATGGATAGCTGTTTCAAGATTACTGACTATCATCAGCGTGGAGCTGGATCGTGGCTTGTGTTGTGGACCTTATGAGTAGGTAGTTCCCCATAACAATCATTTAATATATAGCTGTACGTGGGTAGGATTCCCAGCTTGTGTATAATCCAACCTTGGCTTTGCAAAAAAGCTGTGTAATACAGCGGGCATAAGCTTAAAGGAAGCCATGTTTAAAATAGTTATGAATTTAAGAGCAAAGTATTTGTGGGCACATTTGCATGTCCCTGCTCAGCTTCCCAGAATGCAGTCTAATAACTGTATTTCTCAGAATTCTGAGCAGGAAAGACATTAAAATGTGAACGCAAATGTACTATTTATATACTGTACTACTCTACAGTGGAGGGCTTCTATCACTTTTTTACCCACACATATTATATATATATATATATATATATATATATATATATATATATATATATATATATACACACACATACACACACATACACATATTAAGCATTGCTGAAACTGCTAACTCACACTAATTCTGAGTTGACAAAATTATATTAAATTTGGAAGCCAGACCAATTTTTTTCTACATTAGAAGGAAATAAAATGGGAGAGCATTGACAAGAACTACCATAGTGTACACCCTTTAAACTATTTTAAATAATGTCACAGATACATATGCACTTGCAGTAAGCTTAAGTTAAATCTTAAAGTCTTAAATTCATATTGCAGGCCCTACTTTATGTTCTTTTTTAGAACATCTCAATCAGGATTACTTCCTCTACTTAACTTATAAAATGCAAAAATAACTACTTGAAGAAAATATATTCATTATATCTTTTAAAACTTCATTCTGAGCTTAGCATTGGGAAGATTTCCTTCTCTGCATCCCATGTTAGGTATCCAGAGGGATAAAATGGATTTATTCTTTGACTAGTTTAGTTTTGCCTACAATAGCCACTGCAAAGAAATAGGTAAATAGTGACTGTTAACATAAGAACAGATAAAGGATAGTAGTCCTGGACAGATCCTCTCCCTCCTCCTTGACACCGGTTTGTTGTGTGGGAGAGGTGAGAAGTAGATCTGCTAAAGTTTAAGAAAAAATAAAGATCAAATAAAAAATTAAAAGCTACCATATCTTCAAGTATTTGTCTTCAAATGCTTATTTCACTGCTAATCAGTTAGTAAAAAACAAACAAAACAATAACAAATTAAACTCTATTATATGGTCACTTTAGTGGTCCTTTAACATTATAGACCACTTTAAATAATATATTGCAACACAAACAGTTTCTGGTGAGATAACAAGCACTTGGTATGACCATCAGCAAGCTACAATGTGAACATCATTTTGCATAAAATCAGATAATTGGGAAGCAAATTGCCCTTCATTACAGAACAGAATCATAGAAAATTACAATGAGCTAGTACAGACGCTCTTAACAGATATTACAGAATTGTCACATATAAAATATAGTATTTGCAGAATAAAGAAATGGAATTAAATAACATTTTAACAATTTTAAGATATAAAACAGACTCAGCATGTTTTGATTGTAAGTTTGTAACCTTTGCACATTTTTGGCATCTCAATTAAAAAGAACTATTGTGATCCATTAAAAGGATTCATCAGCTTTAACCTGTTTTATTTGGAGCAGTAATCAGTATTTGCTATTTTACCTCTCCTGAAACTCACCCTTGGGATTCCGGCAGATGTAGCAGGAAGAAAGGAGTGTTCGCACTTT